>JAECUM010031203.1:0-36334 GCA_016617855.1 Megalonaias nervosa
ATGATTCCTCTATACATTACAAACAAACCTATTTTCTTGTTTCATAGGCCCTAATGAGTACTTCAATGAAAAGTTAAATGTCGAGTTATTCTTGTTAATGGTTAGTCCCTAATGATTATTCCAATGAAAGGTGACAAGACATGGACAGGTTTTGTCGTTAGCGACACTAACAGTAGGGACAGTAATAGACGTCAAGACTCTTAGTTCTTATTAATGTCTCTACAATTATACACAGTATCTTCGTACACCAATAAATCCTAACCTAAAAATTTAAACCGACCAGAAAGATTTATTTATTTATTTATTTATTTATTTATTTATTTATTTTATAAAGTCTATTAGCCGTCCCTCAATTCATCAGAGTGTAAGTTACGTCACAGTAGTCGCTCGACAGCTAATACAATTAGGCTGAGAGTCTAATGATACAATTAGGCTGAGAGTTTAATGATACAATTAGGCTGAGAGTTTAATAATACAATTAGGCTGAGAGAAAGTCTAATATTACATTTCACGCAAGGAAATAGTATGGAGTGTTATACCAAGATGTAGTCTACACATCTAGCAGGTGTTTATCTGATATAGGTAGTTTTGAAAATTACGGGGTAATTTTGGTTGAGTTGATAACCCGATGACACTTAATTGCGCTTTTACACACGGGCATGCATGACTAGTGGCCACTTCAGGTGGAATGTTGTATCAATTTTGAACATTGTTTTTAATGTGTTTTATTCTCTTCAAAACGTGAGACAGGTTTCACAGTAATAGTTATGGCATTTGTAATTAATTTGCATTTCAATTGCTATGAGGAATGATAGATTTTAAAAATGTGGACCTGACATGGTGTGTGTTTTTCGTCTTTTTCAGTATTTGTTTGATGTTGATTTATGTATAGAAATTAAAATTTCTATCAATAAGTAAAAATGGTTTGTTGGCCAGATAATACATTTCGACACAAATAATTACATTTGGATGTTTTTGAAACACAAACCATTCTATTTGTTGAATAAAAGTAATTTTCATTGATTACATTATGTGTTTGTCTAACATATCAAACAATACTCCGTTTTGGTAATAGTCTACTAAAATGACACAAGCTGTTGTTTTCAGCGAGTTCCATATATTGATAATCACGGTTTAACACAATCTGTTGTTTTCAGCGAGTTCCATATACTGATATCCACGGCTTTAACACAAGCTGCTGTTTTCAGCGAGTTCCATACATTGATATCCACGGCTTTAACACAAGCTGCTGTTTTCAGCGAGTTCCATACATTGATATCCACGGCTTTAACACAAACTGTTGTTTTCAGCGAGTTCCATATATTGATATCCACGGCTTTAACGCAAGCTGTTGTTTCCAGCTAGTGAGTTCCATATATTGATGTCCACAACTTTAACAAAAGTTGTTATTTTCAACTAGTGAGTTCCATATATTCATGTCCTCAACTTTGAGAAAAGCTGTTGTTTTCAACTAGTGAGTTCAATATATTGATGTCCACGGCTTTAACACAAGCTATTGTTTAAACGAGTGAGTTCCATATATTCGTGTCCACAACTTTGAAAAAAGCTGTTGTTTTCAACTAGTGAGTTCCATATATTGACGTCCACAACTTTAACAAAAGCTGTGGTTTTTAACGAGTGAGTTCCATATATTCATGTCCACAGCTTTAACACAAGCTGTTGTTTTCAACTAGTGAGTTCCATATATTCATGTCCACAGTTTTAACACAAGCTGTCGTTTTCAACTGTGAATTTCATATATTATTGTCGACAGCTTTAACAAAAGCTGTTGTTTTCAGCTAGTTCCATATATTGATGTCCATAGCTTTAACACAAGCTTTTGTTTTCAGCGAGTGAGTTCTATATTTTGATGCCTACAGGGTGATGTTTTCAACCAGTGAGTTCTATGTATTGATGTTCACAGCTTTTCTGAGACAGATTGATCGTATTATGATAAAAGGTACGTTATGTACGGTCATCTAAGCTACAAATATTTGCCTAACCGTCACGGCAAATAATGGTAAAATGTGCACACATACCTTTCATGTATATAGCTATAATACATGACAACAATGAAAGATGGCAGATAGTATAGACAATACAGTCTTAGATGTTGTTGTACATAATGTTTAATATATTATTTAGCCATATTGTATAATGGCGAGGATACATTACGTATGCAAACCACTTTAATATGGTATATTTTTTAAAATAAAATATTGTTGTTGTTAAGAGTTGTAGTATGTTTTTGTTATTTTTCTTAAACTCGTTGTCACTTTAATCTCAGTTCCATTTCATTGTTTAATACATGCGTTCCTATCTATAATATTTCATGTATAATGTACTTATGATGCTACTAAGAAAAGCATATAAACGCTACGCATATATTTTTGACACTCTTTGTATCTTCTCCCGACAGATCTTGCTTTTAAGCACACATATTTGCTTGAATAAACAGATTGTGGTATATATTCATGAGTCACACAGAAACGTTCATTATATAATTTTGATGTGGCATATTACAAGAGCATAGGTGTAGTTATGGAATCATATATATATATATATATATATATATATATATATATATATATATATATATATATATATATATATATATATATATATATATATATATATATTGTGTGTGTGTGTGTGTGTGTGTGTGTAATTGTCTGGGACAGTTAACAGGACAGCAGACGTATTGCCGACCCGAAAGATATTCGATGGCAGAATCATTGCGGTACGCAGCAAGAAAGCTTGCTAAGGCTAACCATGTTGGATTTGTTAGAAGCTACTAATGTATGTATTCTACTAGCACCAGACAAAGCCACGGCAAGACGACGGTGTTGAAGTATTATACACGGATGCTTACTCGCTGATCATGCACAATATTGCAGATGATGTCTACGCGGACATGTGTGAGGCGTCGAGTTTGAAAACAATGAGTAACCAAAGGATCATCCACAGTTCGGCGACGTTATCGAGAAAGTCATGGGGATATTCAAAACAAATGGTCAACGGGCCACGTCAGGTCACTACTATGACATTTTCCGCCCTTCTACCTCCCACGCAGTAATACAGATACTTACCCAATGTGTTTTCGACTGAGTGTAACACGGGTGTTCATAAATCCGCTCGTGGAGCATATGTGGCCGCTTCTCGTTTCTGGGCTACAGTTTTTAGCCTAATCGCGTCAGCAGGTCCCAACCCGATTACACATTTGGTTTCATTATTTACCGCTGATACGACAGACCGAGGCCGCGTCACCCACACTCGAGGCCGATCGTGGATAAAAAAAGCTTTGTGCACACAGGTACACAAATAATTATTTAGCAAGTATACGGTTGAATCGTTCCACAATGGCCTGATCGCGGTGTACGCCAACATGTTTACGACGATTGAACTCAACGGCGTTTGCTAAACACAAAGCAAGAACTTCGATAAATTCTTTATCTGGGTCTCTGCAGAACATTCCACGTGCGAACATAGGTTTGAATGCGTCTGTGAAACTTGTTGAATTTTTACACATCAGCTGCTCGGCCTCCTTGTACCTGCTGACAACACCTACCACGGTTAATGCATTTTGTGTATACGTCTTCGTACCTGATTATGTGGAAGAAACAAAAAATCAGCCTGGTCAGCTTCACTGGGGTTGCTCACGTCAAACCATCAAAGAGAAATATTTCTTGGGATGGGTATGTATATCTGCCACAGTGCTTGTTTGGCCAGCTTTGCTCTGGCGATTTCGAGGCTAACGTTTGCCACACTCACTAACTTTTCAGTGACTGTTTCATCATTCCAATAAGCGCGCGGACCGTAGCAGCGTTTACATGGATCTGACCAGGTTTTCCACCAAAGTGGATTAGGTTCAGTTGAGAAGCATGGTTGTTGTTGACGTCGATCCAAATCAACTAGTGATTTTCCAAGATCGAACTGGAAATCTGCCAACATCCAACGTGAATAGCAACGATGTTGCTTTGAAGCCGCGATGCGCCATCGCTAGAAATCTGGCTTTGTCACGGGGAACCAGGAAATTAGAGTTTCTAGTGTGTCGGTTGCATTTATCAAAGACTACGTTAACACAAAGATAGAATCGGAAATTAAAATGAAAGCAATGGAGATCTTATCATGAACGGAAGCCGAATCCATAGGATTCAAAAGACCATCGACGATGCTGATGATACACGAAACAGTACACGAATGTAAATGCCTCAACAGTCTTATCTTCACCACTACACGTAGCAAATACAAGGAATTCAATCAGGGAATAATAAAATCAGCAACTGAGAAGAAAACATTTTTTTTCTTTTTTTTTTGAGCAAATGGCCGACATTTTTTCATTGGTGTTGGGAGTGACCTTGATTGACATGAACCTCACGTCTTGAAGATGCGCTAGTCTGAATCATTCTTATTCATCTTAAATGGTTCTTGTCACGTGTGGGATACAATGACGATATTGAAAAGTAACCAACAGCGTTATAATCCATCTTTCAGCCGTCTCATTACAGACAGCAATGTTCCAGAACGTTTCACATATGCAGCATCGATATCATTAGTAGTCGAAATTATATTCAGTTTGACGGACTCAATATTTACCCAGTCGGGTACAAAACCTTGTCTGGTGTTTGTGTTTAAAATTTATCATGACATATACGTGATAGATTCTGAACAGCCACGCGATAACGATGTTGTGGAATTTACATACGAAGTGTATTGGATCTGCTGACAGCAGATGCTAACGTTAATAATAATTTTGTCGACGAATATCTGCGTCGGATTGGCGTTACCTCATATACGATCAAATATAACCTACGCGAGGACAAGATAGTGTAATAAGCCAAGGGTATGTGCTAGTTGTATTTACTTCTCCTTATATAGCTTCATTAGACTTTTGTGATTATTTGTTGATTAAGGGGAGACGGTGTCATTTTTTTTCTCATCCCGAGTAATTAACCAAATTCTGTGAGAGACACCATAATGTACAGCATTCACTAGACTTTATGACAGCATGGATTAATTTCGTAAAATGGACCCTCCCTAATCCCTTATCATAGGGAATTATCTGGACATCTTTAAATAAACGTGTTAATAACTTTGAGATAGGAATAATTGTTTGTCTTGATTGTTTGGGTTGTGTGTTTTATTCGATGACGTTAGTTACAAATATTTGGCTCGAAAAGGCTTACTCAAAGGTCATACAAATGTGAAACAAGAACAAAAAGAAGCAAGTGTGCAATTAGTGCTTCGCAATGTGTGGTCATAAGGTGATTTGAGGAAATGTATTTGTAGTATTCACGCGTTTAAGAACCTTTCAGTTGACGACGACTTTTGCCTGGAGGTCCTTGGTAAGAGGAGAAAACAGTCAACTTGCAAAGCCAGGATGATGCAGAAGTTATTTGATTCGCTCGGTAGCACGACCGCTTTTGTGTAACAATAGAAATAAAGAGTTGGTACCTCCCTGATATGGCACTACCAAATCGACGATAGCATGAAATCATCGCATTAGCACGAGAAAACAAACAGTAGCTGACTACGCAGTCCAACGTGAAAACATCCAGTGATTTGTTTCACAAGGATGAAGTGGAATATCGGACCAGCAAAGATAACTCATTCAAAAGGAGAAGATTCTCTACTGTTATTCGCTTTTATCTGCGGCACCTATCATAGGCACCCCAATCAATTTTGCTGTCAAGGCTCTATCTATAGTAACCAGTGAAGCAGGCAGCGCTGGTAAGATAATTTAATTACGATTTCATCAACGAGTGCGTGTTTATTTTTGGAAATTCTCGCGGCCACCCAAAGTAATCTTTGTGCAATTAATTAACTGTACCTGGTGACCATCGAATATAAGGTCATCACCACGGTCGAGTTAGAGAAAGAATGGGCGCAAAAAATGGAAAAAGTACGACGCCTCCGTGCGCAGATCCGCCGAGAATGCACATACACTTGTCGTGGCTGAGCATGCGCGCTTTACAAAACAGACCCTAGCTCGAGATCTTGCGAGAAAAACTCATTTTGTGACCTATAGTTACATCATGATATTACACAGGCAGCGGTGCTGTTTAGACGAATTTGGTTTCAAAATCACGCTTGTTTAATATTTCCTTAGAAACCCTATACCCCGCCGGACCTCAAGCGGTCTCGTGTTTGCATGCCCAGGGTAATTGTACTTGTTTTTGAGGGCCCATGCCTTGGTTCTGTACAAGGCATGGGCCCTCAAAAACCCCAAACTCCCAATTATCCACTACTTATTGTCATGTCTGTCTGGCTCTATCATGGCCATACGGACGTGTAATACAGCATTCCTTGAAGGTGGGGAAGTAAGTTAAGAGTGAGGCAGAGACAGACAGACAGAAAGAGACAGAGAGAAGGCTTTGTTATCTCAGTTTTCATAGCCGTCTACTAGCATTTGAACATCTACAGCAGATAGTATTCGAGAAAGTTTTTTGTAGTGACTTGACCAATTAATTGCTTTCGTTATGTTTATAAACAGTGACTGACCAATTAAATGCTTTCGTTATGTTTATAAATAATGACTGACCAATTAAATGCTTTCGTTATGTTTATAAAAAAAAAATGACTGACCAATTAAATGCTTTCGTTATGTTTATAAACAGCTTCTATATTTGAAAGGACGGTTGGCGTAGAGAATTATTGAAGCTGGCTTGAGTATGTATTTCGAAGTTCTAATGTTAGCTGAAATTTTAATTGTTGATAATGTAATATCAGTAATCTTTAAAGCAGAGAAGTGTTCACATCTATTTAATTCTATTGACTACTTAACTTCATGATCTTGAACTATTTCTGCATCCTCAAACCCTCATCTCTGCGAAAGCCACTCATCAAACCAAGTGGTCACAGTCGACCACAATAAAGATGCAGAAATCTGATACATATAAATGACCATGCCACCAAAGTGGTCACAAGAGGCCACAGTAATGACGTTAATTTATGTTACCGGTAACTGATAACATGCACGATCGCATCAACACCAAAATAAGTATCAAATGTAATTGAAATCTAGTAGGAATAAAGTATCCCATATGGAAAAACAAAGTGAGAGGGACAAGCTGAAGGAAGGACAAAAGGAAAGGCCAAACATGCTGGTAATTTCCACATTTTTCATCCGTTTAGCACATTTAGAACATTAATCAACTTACCAGCCTTTCTGACATTGATCATCGCATCTAAATGGATTCCATGTTAGAAACTGATTGTTTTACTTGCAGGCATCACAAAGAATTAAACGTATAGTGAATCCACTTCAAAATACGAATGCAAAGTAAAACTGGTTTACAAACAAAATGACGTAGTTCTGACAATTATTGAAATAACTGAACTTAATAGCATGTTGAGGTTACACGAACTTGTCGTCTAAACCCCACCTTTCTCCATTAATAACTCTTATTATTGATAATTCGTTCAATCTGTGCAATTATATTGTGTTAAATGCCAAAATCGCATGACATTATTGTAAAATATGATTTATTTGACGCTTCGGGTGGCGTAAACCACTGAATACAAGACTATCATTCTGCGTTTTGTAATAGGCAGTATAGTTAACTTTCTCATTAGATGAGGTGTAGAATTTTAGTTTGGTTTTTGACATATAAAGATCTGTACTTGTCTATCTATCAATCAGTGTTGCTTTCTGAATATTTCAATGTAACACAGCATCAAATCTATCCGTCGTTGTTGCGTTGTGTATTCCCCAACCAAAAGGGAAAAGCGTGATCACTTTTTGACATTAGTTTATCTTTGATGCAAAATTTCAACTCATAGATTACTCCTTTATACAATTTTGAGATTTTCTTCCCCGTTATTGGTATTGATAATCATTCCACAGCTAAATAATTGTCTCGTACAAAGTCCGAAAAGTTCAAACCGAATTAAAATCACAACGTTCTTATTTCATCGTAAGTTTAAAGCATCGATCAATCTGAAAATTACCTTTCTGAATATTTTCGATGTTTAACTAAGGAAAGGAAATTGCCATATATATCAAGATTTACTAGAAAAGTTCAATTTGTTGCATTCCAAATGTAGGCCACATGAACAACATATTATTGCGAGGCATGTATTTAAGTGTGTGATATTTACTAGTTTAAGAAATCGCTCGAACTTCAAAGTAAAAATGGTAATCATTAAATGGACTGTAGTCGAAGCGCCGTCAATGACAGTATCATAAAACAATCAAACCAGATAAAGCTAGTTCTAGGCTATGGTACATCAATATGTACAATTTCAGGTTTACAATACAGGTAGCTATGAGGCCGTTGATAACTAATGACTGCCATCTTTAAAGAAAAGTGGAATTCCAGTACGTTTAGCCCATCATATATTGCCATCTTTAAAGAAAATTGTGGAATACCTGTAGGCTTAGCCATTCATAAATCTCCATCTTTTAAAAGTGTGGATTTCCTGTGCGTTTAACTCATTATATACCGCCATCTTTAAAGAAAAGTGTGGAATTCTTTTTCTTTTTAAGCCCATCCTATACCGCCATCTTTAAACTAGTAGCGGAATCCCTGTACGTTTAGCCCATCATATACCGCCATCTTAAAAATGTGTGGAATTTCTGTACGTTTAGCCCATCATATACAGTCATTATTAAACAAAAGTGTGCGTAATTCCTGTACGTTTAGCGCATCATATAACGTCATTGTTAAAGAAAACTGCAATTCATATACGTTTAGCCCGTCATATACAGCCCAGGATTTTGAACAATACAAATTTCCTGTGGTTCAGACGATTCTCTTTAGACTAAGCTTATAATGATTCTGTGTCACTGTCCAACAATCAAAAGAGAATATTTATTCAAGCCCCATCAGGGCTTGACTATATTCAATATGATGCAACTGCGCTTTTTTTTAATTCAGACGTGACGATACAACAAAGGACACATGTTGGTCATGCTTTCGAACATGCATACAAAAGTCGATAATTTGAAGTTTAATCCAAATAATATTTTAAACATACAAGAAAAATATATACTGCAGTGCACATAATGACTCATTACAAAACCCTTTGAATAGTCCATCAGTATGTACATTGCAGAAAAAGTTACCTGACCAGTTAGGTTTAATCCTATCACGAATTAGATAAGTGTGTGTGTGTGTTGGATTTTTAACGTAGCTTTAACAATTTTTTCAGTTTTCAGTCATATCGCTACGATGTCTGCAGTGTGACAGTTTATAATGATGTTTAGCACTGAGGCACAATGCCGCAGATATGTAGCATCATATCCAGCCAAGCTGCATTATCCTGACACCAGGCCGTCCAGTCCTAACACTAACCTCTTATTACTGAGCGCCTTGCGAGGCCGCGGCTTAAAAAAATCGTTATTATGACTCGACTGGGGTTTGAACCCGCGACCGCATACGAGGCGGACGCTCTAACCACTAGGCCATCGTAGCGGTAATTAGACAAATTACTACTTTCATACATTTGTTGAAACGCAAAAGTGTATATGACTTTCTGCAAAAGTTTGTATTCTATCGATACATATATAGTGAACCAGTTTGTCAAGGGGAGACAAATCTATTATGCGTTTATCCTGAATTTATTGATTTTCAACCATTGTTTTTCATTTACAACAAATAACGTGATGATGATTACTGAAATTGTGTTATTTGTAAGAGTTTCAAGTGACTTATGATCCAGCTCCAATAAATTAGGCTTAAAAATAGTCGACATAGAAATACGCAAGGCTTTTGAAGAAACAATTGGATGATAGTACAGTATGGAGAGAAAGTGTATACAGTAATTCAATTTTATTAAGAAAGAGTTCTTTTCACAAAGCTTGAATATAAGGGCTACCAAGTGTCGATTGATGACAAGATGAAAATTATATTAAATGCATACAAATTCTTCAGTAAAGGATACCTATATATGGCTATACAATCAATATAAATAGTAAGCAGTTGAGTGTGTGTGTGATTTAGATTTTTAACGTAGCTTTAACAATTTTTCAGTCATATCGCTACGACGTCTGCAGTGTGACAGTTTATAGTGATGTCTAGCACTGGGGCATCATGCCGCAGACATGTAGCATGATGTCCCACCCAGTCATATTAGCCTAACACCAGGCCGACCAGTCCTAACACTAACCTCTTAATGCTGAGCGTCAAGCGAGGCAGCTGTTAGTACCATTTTTTTAAGTCTTTGGCATGATTCGACCGGGGTTCGAACCCGCGACCTCCCTCATCCGAGGCGGACGCTCTAACCACTAGGCCACCGGAGCGGTTAAAAGCAGTTGAGACACCGTATTTACAGCTGATTGAATTTAGTATAAACAATGAGACTGGAACTTTAAAAAGAGATATAAAGAGAATGTTCGTAAATAATCAGACTGGAAAACCATAGTCCTTTGTAACTTAACTAATTCAAATCAAGATAATAGCTGCTGCTAATGTCCTGTTAGAATTGCAGAACAGCAATCATTTAACAGATTTATCAATAGTGGACGTCAAAGCAAAATAAGGCGAATGGCCGTACGATTCGATCTATAAAACAGTTTAAGACTTAACTGATACAGATCAGAGGCAGAGGATCACATTGATCATACAACCTCCTTAAAGTCTTGCACCACGTTACATGCTGGGGGTGAATATTCTAAAACATACAAGTAGTATATGGGGGCGATATAGTGACAATGGACTTTAGTGTTAACAAAAGGTATATCGAATATAGCGACAATGGGAATTTAACATGGGGAATTTTAACACGTGTGGGCTTATAGAGAGACAATGGAAATTGAACATAGGGATGTATAGCGACAAGGGATAAATTTCTAGCGACAGGGATAGAGATAGGGTTAGAGACATAGACAGACACATAGACATATGACACAAACATAGATTTATGAACATAAATCTATCACACCAAAAATCGACCAAAACTCTTTTTAGGCAAGAGAGAATAGATATCTTTTCGAGGCAATGGAGTGGCCCTGAAAAGGGCCTTTGGTTTTTTTGTTAACACCATTCATTTAACATAGAGGACATCTCACGGATCTTCTTCTCTTTCTCAAACTTCGTCTGACCTCTGGACCGTAGATTAAGCTCTGGACCGTAGATTAAGACTCGCTTCAGACAGCCTTGCCTCTCCACATAGATCCTCCGTTTCCAAAGAGCCGTCTCTGTCATCTGGGTAATTGCCCATGATGATTTGACATACATGAGATAGACCGGAATGAACAGCATCGACAATAGGAGGTTAGACGATTCTACTTTAGTCCACATCTTGTGGTGAGGACAGGTGAAGGGAATGAAGTGAACCGCTGTTATTTATAGTAGAAGAGCGGATCGAAACGGATTGAGTTCTTTCACCAATCCTAACACGTGTTAAAAAATTCATTCACAGTGCGGAGTCTGTCTTCCAATCCTGTGACGTTACATTCCCTATATAGGTGCGCTAGCGTCTGTGTGCAGTGAATCAATGCGACAGAGTTAGAACATGACAGAAATTAAGAAGACGATGAATTGGGGTGCACCGATCGTGGAGACGAGAAGTGATGGCATAGCTGCGGCTACCAAAACAAACACAGTCCTACTTCCAGAATAAACGATTTTAATTGGGATTTAGTGAATTTTCTCTCTTCTTCACAAGAATTTGTTCATGTACCAGTACCTTCGCCGCCTTCTCCTTCCTTACTGTACGTCGAGGATTTTAAACAGAGGCAGAAAGAAGAATTGGATAAATATTTGCAATAGCAGAAAGAAGCAGAATAAGTCTTTTTCATTCAACAGCAACAGCGAGAAGAAGAGGCAAGAAGAAAAAGACAGGAAGAAGCAAAGAAGAAACAAGGTCTCGGAGAGAAGGGGGACGGTGAAAGTCAAACGGTAACGGTACTCTTAGACATTTTGGCAGAGTTAAGGAGTCTGAAAGAAATGTATCAGACGTATTTAATACGACCCAAGAGAAAAAGACCTTCCCGAGCAAAATACTCCAACCCCGTCCACACACCTACTACACCCGAGATACCATCACTAATGATTTCTACCAAATCATCGACAGTTGCAGGTCCAGAAGTAGGCCCTGCTCGTGGTAAAGTGATAAAGAAGTTAAAGCTCATTACCTCCCGTTCTTGAGTATTTTTTAAAACAAAATACAAAAGAAAAAAACAAATGCTCAAAGGTACTTTTCAGGGCCACCCACCTCTCTCGAAAAAAGACTACTCAATGTTTGCCAAATTCAATTAAAACTCAAATCCCTTTTTTCCACATGATGGACGTGTGTGAGTGCATGAGTGTAGGTCCTTATTATAAAACTCAAAACCAAGACACACTTACGTTTTTCTTTCTGGTATATTCTCTGGTACAAATTTACGGTCCAATTTCACAATACATCACTAAAAAGTTAATTTTTCTTCTTCTTTTCCTTTTCACTCTCTCCATTTTTTGAATTTCTTTACTGTTACAGGTTTTCCCCCTTCTTCTTCCTCACTTTCTTCTCGTCTCCTTTTCTTCTCTTTCTGGACGTGTCTGGGTTCTTCCTTTTCGGAAGGTACCTCTTCCTCCTCTTCGGAACTCCTCTCTTTCCTTCTGCTCCTGTTGTTTCTTAGGACAGTCTGAAGACCAATGTCCTTTCTCTTGACGATGATAACAGGTATCTTGACCTTTGTCTCTATAGACGCTTGTCTTGTTTTGACGTTGTGGACATTCTGAAGACCAATGCCCTTTCAACTGACAGATGTAGCAAGTATCTTGACTTTTATCTCGAAAAGAGGGGGAGTAGTCCGTCGGATTCTCTGAAAAAAACTTTGCATGGCACTTCGCAAAGCTCTGATCAGAAGTTCGATCTGTGTTGGATATTCCATCTTTCTCTGGTAGGATTGAGAGTGAAATGAATACATTGAGGGAACACACTGATCCTGTATATAGGAAAGACACTGGCCTTACATTGATATAAATGGGACCATGGCGTTTAAAATGTAGTCATTTGACTTTTTGCAATCAAGATGAAATGATCGCATCATTTGGTGAAGAAAGAAGAAGAAAGTGAAAGGCAGAAACGTGACCCATCGCCTCGCACAGTAGCTGAAGTCTTGGCTCATATTCATACCAGCGATTTCGAAGATGACATGAGTGAACCAGAATCGAGACCCAGTGAGTCTACGTCAAACCAAACTCCACCACCAGTAACCCCTGAAAACAAATACCACATTAGAGAGACGGATAAATGCTCCTCTAGAAAATTTAGAACCACAGCCTACACGTACACGGTGATTTTTAAAGATTTCAAGTCAGATGCACCGCTGGAGAAAGCAGAGGGGTTCGTCACCGATTTGTGGGATTCTTTGTTAACCATACTGGAACGGCAATGTGAAGCCAAAGAAGACGATCGCTTGACACTTTCCATTTCTCACGACAGTCTGAAGTCACCTTTTGGGATCGACTTAAGCAGGCCATCAGAACTGACACCTTCCAAAGTCATCGACAAGATTCAACATGTACAGCAGTTCAACGACAAGTTTCACATCACCGATGGAAAAGCGATACTGCACATTGCCAACTTTTCGCTTCCCAAAGGGACCGGACCACGCAGAAAAGTGTTATTGGTGGACGACGTAGCATCAAGCGTACCCTCGTCCACATTAACAACCCTAAATACTAGATGTGTTTAGCCCGAGCCATCGTGGTGGGACAAACGTATGCCGACAAGAACGACACGGCAGAATGAAAAAGAGTATGGAAAACTATTCAACAATCGGACCGAGCCAAACAACAAAGAGAAGTAGAACTGTTACAGCAGCTGTCCTATCCAAAGACACACCCTGTGGCATTCCTGAAATGCAAACATTGCAAGACGTCTTGGCTGCACGCTACACATTGAAAGTACGCCCTCAAAAAGTGCGCGGACCTCTGTTGTTTCGAGACAAAAATTTCAAAGACGAAAAATACATTCACGTCTATCATCACGATGAACATTTTGATGCCATTACCAGTATCACCGATTCCTGTGATACAATTATTATTGTGAGAAATGTGACCATGGGTATAACAATCGAGAGCAACACAAGCATTGTGGATCGAAGTGTAAGGGATGCTTGGCCTCTAAACCCTGTCTTGACGAAGGACATGAACGAGTGCATTGCCAGCTTGTCAGCGTACTTTTGTGAGTCCAGCCTGTTGCCAACATTATCTGAAGACCCAATGTTCACAGCGAAAAAGTTCTTGTCAACTCCTGAGATTGTGCCATACTTGTGGACAAGGCGTATCAATAGTGCCAAGGCACACGTTTGTCGAGGAAACAAGCGATGCCACATTTTTAGCAAAATCGTGGACTTAAAACACGAATTCTACATTCAAAAATACCAATCCCAACAGGAGCAGGAAGAAGATGACCAGAAGAAGAAAGGGAATTTAATCTTTGTCAATTCTGAAAGAATACAAGAGACTGTCATTCACATTCCTAATTTCTGCATGGCTCACCGAGCGTGCGAGAAGTGCATCCAAGAACCTAACTTTTGCCATTGCACCTACTGTATCAAGATTCCTGGAGGACGTGAAAAAATCTTTCGAGGACCTACCACGCTGGCCGATTTCGCCCAATGGATCTTAGACCCTATCGACGAGACGTGGAGCCAAGAGGACATCGAACGTTACGGAGATTATCATCGCTATGCCACGGTGATGGCTCACAATTTCTCGGGATACGATGAACAGTTTCTGCTGAAATACTATATGGAAAAAAGTACTGAACACCCTAAAGTCACCTTGAACGGAGCCAAAATCATTTCCATGCAAGTGGGACAAGTGCAGTTTAAAGATTCTATGAGTTACTTGGCCGTGCCTTTGAGTCAAGTGCCTAAAACGTTTGGAATGAGAGAAATGGCCAAAGGCTATTTTCCGCACTTTTTCACTATCGAAGCCAATCAACAAGCTGTTCTGCCGAATTTGCCTGATGCTCACTACTACGACCCCGACAACATGCTCACCGAACAACGAGAAGCTTTGTACGCTTGGTACCACACTCACGCCTCGGACCCCTTCGACTTTCATGAAGAAATGTTAAAGTACTGCAGTTCCGACGTGGACATTTTACAGCGATGCTGTTGAAAATTTCGAGAATTGTTCATGGAGCAAGGAGGGATCGATCCTTTGAAAACAGCCTGCACCATTGTCAAAGCGTGTTCCTTAGTGTACCACACACGATTCATGCCAGAGAAGACAATGGCTGTCATCCGCCCTCAATCGACCAATTTTATCAAACGTCAACACTCGGTCAAAGCCCTGCGCTGGGTACATTACTTGTGTGACAAATAAGACGAATGGATCCAACATGCCCGAAATGGAGGAGGTGTAAAGATAATCGTAACGTATTCAGTGGATGGTTGGGACAGTAAGGATACCAAGTGGTGGAAATGTGTGAACACGAGTACGATCAGCGTTTGAAAATCTATCCCGAGTTTAAACGCATCGTGGAGAGTTACAAGTTGGGGGACCCTTTGAACCCTCGGGACAGTTTGTACGGAAGACGGACGAATGCCACTTGTTTGCTGTACCACGCCGACGAGAAGAATACATGGACGTGTGTTGCTGTATCCTTACGTGTGCAAATATTGTCACTTTCCCGTAGGGAACCCACAATTGCTGAAGGGACACACTGACCTGGACTACATTGGACAATACGAAGGGCAGACTAAATGTAAAGTCTTGCCTCCTACGGACTTGTACCATCTCGTTTTACCTCACCATCGCCAAGGAAAACTGATGATTCCCTTGTGCTGTACTTATTCCGAAACGTGCAACCACGATCAACCTTGTCAGCACACCCTGGAAGAACGCGCCTTGGCAGGAACATGGGTCAGCGTGGAATTGTTTAAGCTCTGGACCTGGGATATCAGTTGGTCGACGTCTACGAAATTTACCACTTTCCCAAGAAAGAACAGTACCACAAGGGTGACGAGACTCAAAAAGGCATTTAGCAGACTACCTCGATGTCTTTCTGAAACTCAAACAAGAAGTCAGTGGCTATCTTTCCTGGTAGAGAAAACCGAAGGTCCACGAACGTTAGCCAAAGTGATTTTAAATTGCTTGTGGGGCAAAAAATGACACAACGACCGTGTTTACCCAAGACGGAGTATTTTGACAGAACCCTCCTGCTACATCCAGATGATTCACGACAAAACCAAAAACATGAAACACGTGGACGTACTTCGAGAAGACTTGATCTTATTAATTTTACAAAGAAGAACTGGACTTTGTACAGGCCGATGAATCTGGAAATGTCATCATTGCAGCCTACGTGACAACCCATGCTCGCTTAAAATTGTACGAAGTTTTACACCAATTAGGAGATCGTGTGTTGTATTTTGACACGGACAGTTGCATCTACATCGATCGCCTGGTTCAACGTCACCCTGACATCGAAGGAGACCGTTTAGGATCCTGGACGGACTAGCAGCCCAACGACAAGATTCTACGTTTTGCTAGTGGAAGTCCCAAAAATTACGGCTACGAATACCGGAACCCCCAATAAGAAGTGCACACCGAGTGTAAAGTGAAAAGATCGCACCAGTCAAGTGGTTAAGTTTTGGGGTATTGAAAGAAGTCTTGCAGTCTGGACAGGATCAAGATTTTAAAGTGACCAACTACCAGCCTCACAAGATTGTACGTTTATCCACACACCAAATAGTCAGTCGACCTTTGGAAAAAGTGTATCAAATCGTGTACCAGCAGCGAGTGCGAATTCCCAACCACTCCACTTTACCGTACAGACACACTGGTGTAAAAAAATGATTCCAAGATGATAATTACCAACAAGAAGGATGACTTCGACACAATATAATTTTCCTGTCTTCTTGCCTGACTATTGTGATTGTGAAAGTCGTTTTGGCCCACAGATAGGGAAGGATTACCTACTTCGAATGTTTTAGCTAGAACAGGATTTGTCTGCTTGGGACCTGAGACTGGACTGGGATACGAAGTACAGTGTTTCAGTTGTGGTCTGAGGTTGCGTATTGATCGATGTATCTATAAAGTTTCAGCTATTCTGAAAAATACTCGATGGTCTCCGCACTGTCCTTACCTTTCTATGGCCTCTCCACCCATCACACTACGGTACATTTATGACGGTACCTTAGAGAAGTTAGTACCGTTGTCAAGAAAGAAAGAAAAGGAATACTTCGAAAACTAGACATAAAAAAGGAAAGAATTACAAGCTCGAGACTTCATTACGACTAGTATAAAAAGGAAACGTCCAAGATCGATAGTTCATTGTAACTACAAACACCAAACGAGAAGATGAATCCTTTTAAACAGACGTCATTCAAGTTCGGTGATTCTCAAATGGAGTGCGATGCTTTCCCTTGCGATGGCAGGGATGCCGTACGCTATGACCGGAGCGAGTCAGTACCATATCATGGAAACTTTGTCATGACTACTCCTACTACCACACCTACCATGGAAAGTAATGCTGTGCGTGTCAAACTTGACGGATGCGGAAGCGATGCCACTCGTTATCGTACACATTATCACTTTACTGTCTTTCATTGTCAATGTCATCCTCCACGTGAAGCCATGCGACTACCACCCTACGGATGTCATCCATGCCTGAACAAACTACTGCGGGTTTCACCGTACCGTCATCGAAATGAACCTGTGAAAGAAGAATATTCTTTCCCTGTGCGTTTGTCTGAATACTGCGACTTTGAAAGTCGTTTCCAAACCTTCCAAGGAAAGTGGCCTAAATATCTGGGAGGACATACCCCCGATGAATTAGCCAGAGCCGGATTTATCTACTTAAGCGATGGTGACAAAATCAAGTGATTCAGTTGCTTCAGTTGCGGTGTGTCGCTTCACCAGTGGGAACAGAAAGATTCCGCTTACCTGGAACATGCTCGATGTTCTCCGCACTGTCACTACCTACCTTTAGCAGGACGCCTGTAATATCTTGATGGATACTTTACAAGACAAAATTTGTGGTTTGCCGATGGAGTTGAGAGAGCACATTTACCGAGAGTTTTCAAAATACAAGTCAAACGCAAAGAACAATCGCATCCGTTACGTCACTGATGTTAGAACCACTGTTACCTGAATGCTATAAGAGGACTGATTCATTTGAAAGCTTTCCTATGGTCAGACATTGTTCAACTGACCGAGGACCAGAAGACTTTGGTTGCTACTCATCCTACTTCTTACAAGCTAGCCCTCTTACACCAAATTCCAGAGGAAGAGTTAGAGGGTTGCCAGTATCATTGACAAGAACAAATCTTGGTTCAAGAGGAAACGTCTGTGCGACGTGTGGTGTGTGAGTAAGTGACTAAACAATTTTGATACATGTATTGAAATAAAGCCGCTTCTGTGCTAAAAGGACATTTATTACCTCCGACAAAAAGAGGTATAAAAACTTGCTATCATGCCACTACCTTTATCAGTAGTGATACAACATATTCCGTGGAAGGAAGTCAATGACACTATTCAGGCTGTGGAAGATATACTAACACTTTTTACAAGATCTGTGTCCAATGAATTGGGGACTTGGTATGGTGTGTGTCTTAGTGACTTCCTTTCTGAGATTTCGTTTACCAGCCGATTCCTTGTGGGATCTTTCCGATCTGTACTGTGAGATACCATCCCTGAAGGACCATTCCGGGAGGACCCCTGTGTGACTCTGACAAGTGTAGAGCATCTAAGAACATTACAAACTTACCCTAGGACACCACACCTTCGTCACCAAAAATGGTGTACAGTGACTTGTTTATATTCCACTTCAATCGTTTTGATGTGTATTTTAACGATGTACTTTACCATTTGGCTTTTATGTATTTTTGTCTTTCGTGTTCAATTGTTAAAATGTTATGAAATAAATGTGTCTTGAAATAAATATAAAAACTCTTGTCTTGTCTGTCTTCGTTTCAAAAGTGATATTCCCTGCACTAAGGCTACCTCTGCTGTCCCTAATCCCTCTTCCTCCACTTTCAAAGTCATCGACGAAAACTTAGATCGTGGTAGTTGGGAGGCCTTGTATCTTCGCCATCCCTTTACCATGTTAATTGCTGGACCCATCGATTCAGGCAAAACCGAATTTGTCAAACTTTTGATCGAACATAAATATCATTTGGTCGATCGTCCACCTCAACGTATCATGTGGTGTTACAAAGTGTCGCAATCGGCGTACAGCCTCCTGCGAGAAAGTCAAGGCAATTGCATCGTGTTTGTGGAAGACATTCCTGGCGAAGACGACGGGATCGTGCGAGACCCCCGTCAAACTCATCTGATCATCTTCGACGAGAAGACGAAGAAGAAATTAAACTGGTTTACGCGCAAAGTGCATCATCGTAATGCCAGTGTCATTTACATCACCCAAAATTTGTTTCAACAAAGTAAAGCCCATCGCACCATCAGTCTCAGTGCTCATTACGAAGTCTTGTTTAAAAACCCTAGAGATAAATCGCAAGTGCAAGTATTAGCCAAACAGTTAGAAACTCCTTGGCTGACACATGCGCACAAAGATGCCATTCAAACGCCTCACGCCAATTTACTCGTGGATTTAAAACCCACTATCCGCGATTATTTGCAATTTCGTACCCATCTGTTTCACCACTGGTGCCAAGACGTAGGACCTGTCGTGTACACGTGCCTGTCTACTTAAAAACATCTATAAAAACCTCGGACACTTTTGACATGTCACACACATTGTCAATATGACGTCCTTTCAGTCTCATCTTCCCGTCAAATTGATTCGTGCCTTGTACGGCATCAGTCGCGAAAAAAATTCACAAATACGTACGCAACCTTACATCCCAAAACCACTACCTGCAGCGACGGTGACCGCGTCGCTAGTATCCTCATGTTCCTCCACTTCTCCTTTGCTGGTGATACCAGCCAAGCCCAATTTGACATCCGTTCTTACCCATTTGAGGACAAAATAGAATCCCGTGTCTCCAGGAACGTCTCCTCCAGCAGTGACACCATCCCCCTCTTTTGCTGCTGTGGCAGCTGCTAACAAAATACCCTCCCCCAAAATCAAAGTCCAAGAGAGAACGGACATGTTACAAAGTTTACTGGATTTATCTAAGCAAGAACTGTCCCGAGTTAGTCCGTTGCGAACCCCTCAACGACGCGTGATGCCTGTCATCAAGTTGATACGGCTAAGAGACAATCAGTGGCGACGCATTCCACTATAAAAAAAAGACCTGGGGCAAATGATGGATATCAGTGTTTTTGTGCTCCTGAACGCCAAAAGGTGTCCCCTAAAAGACGTGCACACCACCATCATCGTCGTTCTACTGTCCAAAAAGGGAAAGGAAAAAGAAAAGGACAGTCTCTTCGTTTGACACCGCATCCGACAAAACGCATAGCCAAGCAATGACGTCTATCCCAGAAAAGACCACACAGTCTAAGGAAAAAGAGGAGCAACCAAAGAGGAGGATCTTTTGGCGCTGGGATGGTAGAACATGTTCAAACAGTTTGGTTTTCCAAAAATTATCCACAAATACACCCAAAAAAGTAAGATAAAAGGACGCGTGTCGAGCGATGGATTTCAGTGTATTTTTGCTCCTGAACGAAAAAAGATGTCCGCTAAAAGAAGTGCACACTGCCGTCACTCTCTTAATAAAAACGGAAATAAAAGAAAAGGACTCCCTCCTCGTTTAGCCGAACACTGGGGCGTGTTGTCCGTTCTGTCCAAAGCTCCTCCACCAATGCGAAAACCATTCATTATAACAGCCTTCAAAGACTTCCTCGATACCGTGTGTGAATGTTGTCTGAATGTCTTGAAAGGAGCGATACCTTTGTCTCAACATCAGAAAGAATGCTTAGCCAAGCATCGACGCGTTCTTCGCCAAACGGTCCAAACGAAAATACCCATCCGTAAATTGAAAAACATGTTGGTACAACGCGGAGAATTTGTGCACCTGTTGTTCATACCCATACTAAACGCAACATTGGCACCACTGATTACAGGACTAGTGGGAGCTACTGCTTCACAAATCTCTCGAAGATAAAAAGGATCAAGAAGATAAAAGGGGTCTCTGGAGTGAAAAGATCTCAGACATGTCCTTTGGAATCTGATGGAAGGACGAAAACTGACTTTAGTGCCTTACAAACGATGAATGCAATTACATCGTTGGCAAGAACAACGGACCCCGCATTACAACTTAATCCTCATTTGACCGAGATGTCCCATTTGCAACACGAACTGTAATCGTTGATGGATCGCAGCGATTTGTCATAAACGGAAAAATCGCAACGGTACGGTCAAGTGTTTCAGCTACTTCAACTCTTTCACTAGAAAGCTTTAGACGAAACAGCTCAACAAACTCTGACACATTTTAAGGCCCTGATGAAAAGTCCATCTCCACCACCACCACCACCAAGCCCAGTGACCAAGACAGGAAAAGGAGAAGAAGAGTTTCAAACTCCACCAGAAAAAGTACGCAAGTTAACAACACCACCTACATCCAGAATTGGTTGGATCAAAAAGATGATGGCAACCCCTTCTTCTTCAGAAGAGAAAAGGAAGGTTAAACAAGAACTGATTACCCCTGTTCAGACATCCTCCTCGACACGTATTGCTCGTCGGACACGCAAAGCATTACAATCCAAGAAAATACCACACGAAGTAAAGAGTAGCATCCGTGAAGAGTCGGTGACATATTAATAAGTCCTAATTCAGAATTTGTTTGCCAGCATTTACTACGATCCATCCCATTATGCGGGTTACGAAGGAGTTCAGAAATTGTATCGTGTTGCCAAACCCTACTGAAAAGTGTCCGTTTACCTCAAGTGCAACGATGGTTACAAGAACAAGCCATGTACACCTTACACAAACCCATTCGATGAAAATGTTCCAGAAAACGCACCCGAGCCGATTTAGCCGATATCTCTCGTAGCTACAAATATTTGAATTGTGTCATCGACGTCTTTTCCGAATTTGACTGGGTCGTGCCATTGACTTTCTAAATCGAGCACTGAGTTAGTGCGAGCCCTAAAACTGGTTTGAAACATAGCGGTGATCACCCTCTTTGATGGCAAACCGACAATGGCACCGAATTTCTGAACCAAGCTTTCCGAAACAATTAAAGAAACGAGACATTCATTTTTTCACTACCGAGAATCCCGAAACGAAAGCCAGCATCGTGGAACGTTTTCAACGGACCCTGAAAAAATGCACGTGGAAATATTTTACGCATCAACACACTCTCAAATACATCGACGTCTTCCCGCACCTGGTCAAAGAGTACAAACAATCTTACCATCAGAGCATCAGACGTGCCCCCCAAAGAAGTGACTCTCGACAACGAAGTGACCGTCTTTGAACGCCTGTTTGGTACGTCCCCGACTGTGGCTGTCCCCAAGAAAGGTGGAGTGTTGACGGCGGCAGATTGGGTGCGCATTGGGAAAACCAAACGTACTTTCGACAAAGGTTACTTACCCAACTGGACCACCAAATTGTTTTGTGACACTGGACGAGTGCGTGGTCGTCATCATACCGGCTATAAACTGGAAGACATGAACGGGGAAGTGTTGAACGGAACGTTCTACTTGCCCGAGTTACAACGCGTGACCAGAACAGAAGACGAAGTGTACGACATCGAAAGCATTCTCGATCAAAGAACCCGTAAAGTGGGAAGAAGTCAAAGTACATTGGAAAGAATATCCGCCTAGTTTTGACTCTTGGATCGACGATTCTCAAGTCATCGACTACAAAAAGAAGTGACCATCATGCCCTTCAACACAGCCTCAACCACCATAGTGATCACTCCTTCACCGAGTTCTCCTGTGTAAGATCTACAAAAGCAACCCTTGTGGGTGTGGTGTGGAGAACGTGTGCCTAAAACGCAAATCGTCTTTTTCTGCCAAATTGTCGTGGTGTATTGTGTCATCGGTGTTGCCATTGCCAATTTAAATTTGTAACAAGGAGACAAACAATTGTGGACCATTTTACTGAGCAGTTGCATCGATTACCTTCTCCAGAATCCTTCCCTGGAATACTCTAACGGTAACAACGGGAGTCTTGCGCCCAACGTCAGTCCCCCTCCCAAAAGTGACGATAACAACAACAACAACACCAACAACAATCCTATTTTAGACACTCGTCTGACCTCCAGTGACAGCAGAATACTGGAATTATGAATAACCAGTATTTTTTAACTTTACCCAGTGGCAGTTACATGGATGTGTTTCCCCACAATACTTTGTGCTGTTTTGCGGCCAGATTCCCTCAGGCCATCCAGTTGGATCACAAAGCCCTTTTGGAAGTGGCTTTGGTCGGAATTATTCACCCTACACACATCAAAAACGTCAGTGAAAATCAAAGCACTTTTGAGGTCGAAGTTCTGAACGACCAGGTGCAACAATACTTGAATGAAAACAAAACTGTAGATGCTTCTATGAAACGACAAGTGTCCCTGGATACTCCACGGTATATATGTTGAAAATTCCTGCAGGCTATTATTTTAGAGGTCAACATCTGGTGGACACGATTGCTGCCAAATTCAATGAGCTATTTGGCAAAGGCTTGGACAAAACCAAACGAAGTGTAACCCTCGAGTACTATAAAGTCTTTCGTCGCCTACTGATGAAATTTTCGGATGCCAAAATGGTGGCCATTACATTTTGTCCTGAAAGACCTCAAGATGATCAAGGGTAACAATGTACCACCCGTCGCCAACAACGTTTGCGAAACTTTTTCGTTATCCGGTAGAACTGAAGCAAGGATAGAATTCGATTTTTGTGTACTCCGATGTGGTGGAGTACAACATGGTGGGACATATATCCGTACCGTTACTACGTGTCATTCCTTTCAAAGTGGATTCTGCCACGACCAATCACGAGGAAGGTGGAAACACCTATCACGTTCACCGCGAATTTGTACATCATCACTATTTGCCTGTCAGTAAGTCTTATTTCGACACTGTCAACATTGCTATAAAAGGAGATCTGAGACAAAATATTCCATTCACCAAAGGGAAAATCACAGTGAAACTCCATTTTCGAAAACGATTCTCTGACGACTTTTAAGTCATGTACCCTGTGTGCAACGAGGACATGGTTTAGGACATATGCTGAAATCGGCGTTTCTTTCGGTGGTCCCCGTTTTGAAACCGATGGTAATACGAGGATTACACGCCTTGATAGATGCCGCTTTGACGCGAGGCAAAGAATTTCTCCAAAATGTCATCATCGACAAACAAAACCCCAATGAAGCCTTCTTGAGAGCAGGCAAAAATGTCTTGCTTCAAACTGGCAAAGACATTTTGGGTCGAAGAGAAACTGCTATAAATGCCCTGGACGCTCCCCGGTCAGGCATTCCTGTTTCTCTGACGCCACAGCAAGGACAAGGCAGAAAGAGACGATGAAGACACCCCTGGAGAGACCTTTACATAATCAGGGCTAGAAAGACCAAGAAAAGAAGAATCGTCCGAGAATTAGCCGTTTTTGATTATTAAATCACAGATAGCAAAAATGATGCACAGAGTGTCTTGCGAATGTTCCAAGTCGGAACTAGATGTGTTTGCCATACTACCCACTATGATGACGATGCAAGAATCCCAATGGGTAGAATTTCACCCCATTTCGTTTTTGACAACCTCAGCGTCCATCGAATTTAAAATCAAAGGACAGCCCGAAGATTACATCGATCTGAATGCCAGTTACTTGTACCTGAAAGTCAAAGTGATCAAAACAGACGACACTGATCCAGATGGCAATGCCAGAGTAGCTCCCATAAACAATTTCATGCATTCCTTGTTCACCAAAGTGGATTTGTACTTGAATAACAATCTAGTCAGCAGCAGCATGGATACCTACCCTTACCGAGCGTACCTGGAAAATTTCTTGACCTAAAGAAAGGATGCCAAGAACACTCATCTGGATGCTTGCGTGGTATTGAAACCTGACGCAACAGGCGAGGACAAATTTAACGACACAATCATAACAGTAGCTGACGATCCTCACAATGTGGGCTTTAGCGACTGTCGAAAGAAAATCCTACAATGACATAGTTTAGAACTGATGGATCGTTTGCATTTGGACATGTGGTTGCAAGAAAAGTATTTGCTGAACATAGCGGATATCCGCTTGAGACTGAATCGTAGCAGTACCGTTTTCCATTTGATCGCCAATGCTAATGAATACAGAACCATCATCCAAGAAGCCAGACTCTACGTGCGATGTGTGGACGTGTTACCTAAAGTGGGAAACAACATCAGCTACACATTGAACAGAACGACCGCCAAGTATCCTATACGACGCGTGGAAGTGAAAACTTTCACCATTGCTGTATGACTCCGATCCAAGATCGAAGATCATCTGTTTCAAAGACAGTTACCCAAACGTTTAATCGTTGGTATCGTCAGAAACGATGCCCTCAACGGAACAGTCACTACCAATCCTTTCGAGCTTAAGCACTACATGGTGTCCAAGATCGAAGTCAGTCGCGATGGCAAGACTTTGAGTACCAGACCGTTCGAACCTAACTTTGCCCAGAAGAATTACTTGAGATCGTACTTGTCACTGTACGAAGCCATGGGACAGTTAGGGACCAACAGCAGCCACGGCATTTCGTACGACGATTTTGCAGGAGGTTACGCTTTGTGGGCCTTTGTTTTCACTCCAGACCAATGCAGCGACGAGAGACATTTCCACCCTATAAAATCCGGTCAACTGCGTGTGGAACTTGAGTTTGCAGAAGCTCCAACCGAGACGGTGAACGTCACCTTGCATGCCTAATTCAACAACACTCTAGAAAGCAACCGTTTGAAAGAAGTCATTCTAGACTATTAGAAGCAATGTAGGACTCTGATCCCTCTTTGAACGGTAGCGAATCTTTGGAAATGGAATGGGAGGATATCATGAAAGCAAAACCCAAAGACAAAGACGAAGAGGTGATGGTCATGTCCAAATGGTCAGAACAGGAACAACATTTAATCTCCTGTTTTGCCAAACACCTGGCAGAAACCATTACGGGGTTGACCAAGGAAGATTGATATGGATATCAAAACCATCATCCCAGTCAAATTCAACATGATAAATGTCTGATGATTAGTCAAGAAGAAAAATTGGACGAGTATCTGGAGGACGCTTGGTGTCTCATCTCGTAAGAAGCAGTGTTGCATCAGTGGTATAAAGACTTGCGTGATCATTGACTGTTCTAGAGATCAAACGCGTCGAATCTATCTTGGCCCAGAGTACGGAGACGAAGCGAAGAGATGATTACTTGACAGAGATTTTCAAGCAAAAAGTCAGGATTGAATCGATGACATATCACTACCTGTGGAAAAAAAAATGGATACCTGGGAACTTTATTACCTTTTGAAAAACAGTTCGTACACCACTTCTTGGAATCCTGTCGTGTGCGCTAAAGATGAACTTCCTCATCGCAAACCTAAAGATCATCAAGCTTATGTCATCAACACGGACGACAGTAATCTCCCAGGAACCCACTGGGTAGCCGTCTATTTTCCCCAAGATGCCTGTATGGAGTATTTTGATTCGTATGGATTACCTCCTTTGGAAGACGACGTCATTGACTTTATGAGAAGAAATGCCCAGACGAGACGCTTCAATAATGTGAAATTACAAGGCACAGATTCCACGGTGTGTGGACAATATTGTGTGTAATTTTTTTCATCAACGCAGTCTTGGATATCCCTTAGAACATTTAGTAATTTATTTTGATAGTGACTCTTCTAGAAACGATTAAAAAGTAGATCGATGGTTTTGTGACCATTATGGCTATATCTTGTCTTAGCTAGGGAACGTAGTGTACATCAATGGCCAAATGACCTCCATCAGTGGAAGTCTAACTTGACTTCACAACGTTGTCAACCTTGTCGAAAACATGTCATTTGATATTGTATGAATTGTTATATTATGTGTTAGTTAATTGTTGGTTGAATAAAAATGTTATTAAAAAAGGGATGGTTGGTGGTTTATATTTTAATCATTTTTTATCACTAAACATGCTCTTTGACTTTTCTCTATCCCTCGCCATGAGATAAGGTATAACGTTCCTACCAAAAAGGAAATCGTAGGGATATTTTCTATCGCGTTCGCGCTTGAGCCATATAAAGCGAGGCGGTCTCCAGTCTGACCATCCATTGTTGCCTCGTCAACCTATGAAGATTTGTTCAATGCTAGACTAGAAAAACTGAACGAAGCCCACGTGAATTTACATCATGTCAGGCAAAACCTGATACCCAAACCTGATGGGATTGAAAATGTCAGATGTTAAAAGTGGCCCAAGACCTCATCGAAGAGGTCTTTAAAGACGAAATCAAAGAAGAAGCAAGAAGAATGGACTGAGGTTTTGTGGACTGTCGTGTGGACACGAAAGAATTCTCCTTCTCCTTCCAAAAAAGCAGACCCTATCCTGTCGGAAAGCCTGCAACCAGACAAGGACGCAATCTTAGACGATAAGAGAATGCCATAACCCCAACAAAACAGCCTTTTTCAGGGCTACCAAAAAAATCTAGAAAAGAGATAATGGTCAAATTGCCAAAATTTGTCTCTCTTTGTGTGTTGGTAGGTTAACAAATAGAAGTGTACCTATAAACACTTCGTTTCTCTGGCTTGTAAGATAGTGTGTGTGTGTGTGTGTGTGTGTGTGTGTGTGTGTGTGTGTGTGTGTGTGTGTGTGTGTGTGTGTGTGTGTGTGTGTGTGTGTGTGTGTGTGTGTGTGTGTGTGTGTGTGTGTGTGTGTGTGTGTGTGTGTGTGTGTGTGCGCGCGCGTGCGTGCGTGTGTGTGTGTGTGTGTTTGTAAGTAAAAAAAATAGAAGTGCGCCTATAAACAATTCGTTTCTCTGACTTGTAAGATAGTGTGTTTTTTATATGTATGAGTGGTATTAAAGTGTGTTTGTAGGTAAACAGTGAACGTGAGTGTTTCTTTTAGGTCCGCGTGTTCTATGTTTTTGGTTATGATATGGGTATTGTTAGTTTTTGTGTAAGGGCATGTTTTCCTTCACGTTCGTGCTTCAGGCATGTAAAACGTAGCGTTCTTCAGTCTGGCTACCCCAGCGTTGACTCGTCAAATAAAATAAGATAAGCAGAATAGCAAAATTGAATAAACTTCAGATGCACCTGGAGTATTCCAGGCAAATCCTGGATGAGCTGGCCATGGAAGACATAGAAGAATGTGTCAGGATTGAAGAAGAGAAGGAGAAGAGAAGGAAAGAAGGGGAAAAGAAAAAAATGATCCTACCTCACCTGGTGCTAACACAGGTCTGTGAGGTTAAGCCAATGGTGAGGACACCTCCACAACCACTACCAGCACCACATCCACTGCCAGCACAGAAACCCGTGGTCCCCCAGATAGAGAACTGGGACAAAGAATTGGAGAGGCGGATGCTAGAGTGGGAGCCTCAACGTTCGCAGGAGGTAAAGAGGCCACAGCATCCACGCGTGTGGAATAGAAGAAGGAGGGAAGTCTTCACTATCCCTCAGAGTGAGAACTGGAATGATGAGGCCACTCAACCTCCCTGTGCACTCACATGAACAAATGTCAATTAGCAGAATGACTGGAGCCGCCGTTACGTGTGTGGTGCCCGGCCTGGAAGGTGCAGGCATTAACCAGGTACATCTAAAGTTAAACAAAAAAACAGCCCTTCTCAGGGCTAACCAGATCTCTAGAAAAGAGAGACTGATCAAGTTGCCAATAATATAATTGTGTGTGTGTTTCTGTGCGTGCGCGTGTGCGTGCGTGTGTGTATATGTGTATGTGCGTGCGCGTACGTGTGTATTTGCTTTTTCGTTTGTCTTTGTGTGCGTGCGCGTACTTGTGTGTGTGTCTGTGTGTGCGCGTACGTTTGTGTCTGTGTGTGTGTCTTTTTTCCTTAACAAACCCCTTGTCCCTACACTAAAGAATATTTGTGAATGTGAAGTAGTGTCACTATAAACACTAACTCCTTTGCTGATGTGATTGAATGTAATGGATTGTTCCGTACATAAACAATTTCCTCCTCCACTACATATTGATAGAAAGTATAGTGGTTTTGTTAGTATTAGTGTGTTATTTTGTATAAAAACTTATTTGAGGTTTGCACTCTCATCACGATGAATTGTTTGATAGATGATATGGGTAGTTGGTGAAAGGGACAGTTGGTATTGGATAATGGATGCAGCATATGTGGTAAAAATGCTTGCAGATGAATCGAGGTATCCAGTTACCCTAGACTTAGTGACAAGTCAAGTGACGAGTCTAAAAGTGTCCAGAGATCTGGTTAAAGACGTGATAGAGGAGGAAGTGGAGAAGTTGAGAGGATTTATTAAGCCTAAGTATGTTAAAGTGGGAAAATTGAAGGAGGCTCTTGATGATGTGACAAAAGTAAGGTACCTTTTAGAAGAAATAGAGAATTTAACAGATTGGTCTTTTGTGAAGTGGGGATTAGACCAATTAAATAAAGCAGAATAAATGGTTAGAAAGGTGATGGAAGATGAGGTGAAGAAGATAAAAGATACCTGGGCTAAGGAGAGAAAGACAAAAGATTACATTGAGAAATTGAATGAAAATTGGATCAAGGTACAGGAAAAGTTCAGAGCGATGGGACATCCTGACTGGATACCAGAGAATGAAAAGAAGAAGAAAGGAATAATAAAGTGAGGAGATGGTGGAAGAACTGGAGAAAATAGAAGAAGAACAACAACAATAACCCGAAGGCCCTTTTCAGGGCTACTCTGTTGCCGCGAAAAGATATCTATTCTCTCTTGCCTAAAAAATTTTTAGTCGATTTTTGGTGTGATAGATTTATGTTTATAAATCTATGTTTGTGTCATAGGTTTATGTCTCTGTCTATGTCTCTAACCCTGTCTCAAACACTGTCTCTAGACAGGCCCAATCCCTTGTCGCTATATATTATTATGTTCAATTCCCCTTGTCGTTAGACAGGCCCAATCCCTTGTCGCTATACATCCCTATGTTCAATTCCCCTTGTCGCTCTATAGGCCCACCCATGTTAAAATTATCCCATGTTAAATTCCCATTGTCGCTATATTCGATATACTCTTTTTTAACTCTAAAGCCCCCTTGTTGCTATATCGCCCCCATATACTACTCATACTATAGGAATAGATTAATAATATGGAAGTGTTACAAAGTAGTGATGATCAAAACAGACAAAGACATGAAAGTCGTGATAAAATAAAACAAAAGATTTATGTTGTTGTTGTTGTTGTTGTAGGGCTTAACGCCATTTCTCAGCACACGATAGGCTATACATGGAGGCCAGTATTAATGGTGGAGGAAGAAACCGGGAAATCCCCAGAAAGAACCACCGACCCATGAGAAGCTACTGGCAAGCTTTCTCACATATCCACTTTCGCCGAATCCGAGACTCGAACTCACGCAGACAGAAAAGATTTATGTGATATGGAAAAAAAATGCAGTAGAAATAGATCAAAAGACTAATTCAAGCGCACTGCCAGGTAACTTTGATACATTTAAGATAAAAGTAAACGAACTATAACAGTCAAAACTTCATCAAACATGGAAATCGGCTTAAAAGAGTATTGCAACTGGAGTTGGATTTGAAATTAGTACAACAAAAAAAAATATGCAGACTCTGAAGAGAAAACCAACAAATCTCGCGTTTTCACGTTTTCATTGGTTTTTTTGTTTGCATTTAGATAGCAATTTAAGTGTGAATTTAACTCGTGTAGTGTCATGTGTTATGGAGACGACAACACTCAGGCTAGAAGCTGCTATTCAGCTAGCAATAAAGTTATGGTTGTTGGAGGCTTTTTTAAGTCTGAAACTACACTCCGCATCGTACTTAAAAAGATGGAGTTAGCTTTCATCAGTTATGTTTTGCTGAAGTCATTCTGCTATGCAATAAGCAGAACATCATATTGTAAAGTAAGCATCGGTGTATTCACAACATTTACTAATTTAAATACTGACCTTCACGATTGTTGGAATTATTATTTTCAATAGAATGGCGTATTCAAAAGCGATATTGCAGGACAGAAGGAGTAATTCCTGAAGGATAAAAAGCTAACTGTCTAGCATATATTGATAGCAACCATATGCTAAATAGCCGTGATCCTATCGAACTGATAAAGCAGGAATAAAAAAAAACGATTAAAGCACGAAAGAATTTCAAAGAAACACGACCTTGTTCAATAAAGACAGAGTTACTACACTTTATTAATGAAATGAAATACTAAGAGAAAATGTAGTGTTGAAACAGGCTTTAAATAACCTGATTGAAATGGCTGTACCCATAATTCATTTACGCCTTGTGTCGCGTGTGCTACACGTTGTGTTGCGTGTGCTACGCGTTGTGTCGCATGTGCTGCGATTTTATGTCGCATGTGCTACGTTTGCGTCGCATGTGATAGGCGGTGTGTCGCATGTGCTACGCGTTGGTGCGAAGCTTTTAATGATGCATTTGCAAAGCAAAAATTCAAGGTAATACTTGCAAAACCGAGATAACCTAAACTTTCTTTCAGCCTTTTCGTGAACAACAGAACTTTGAGTGCATATTCATTGCACTTATAATAATAAAATATCTGCTTACAAGAAGGAAAAAATAACACAAGCAGACTTTAATACTTCAGTTCCAAACATCATTGTACCACATACAAGAAAAACAGCACTGAAACCCCACTGAAATGTTTCAAATAATAATTTCAAAGCTAAGTCCAAATACATTGATTTTGCCAGAAAGTATCCTTCTATCGCTTGATGTGAAGCCCTTGGCAGATTCTAACACTGATGTGATAAAGAGTAAATACATACGTCCTCACAAACAGGGAGCAGATACTAAAAGTAGACGAATACCCTTAATTTTGCACATTATAGTCACATTATAGTATCACGTATTCGGCTTGTAGCATTCAAATGAAAGGATTTTTATGCAGATAGCATTTCCAAAGCTATATCCAAATATACATGATTGTACAGGTAGTTGCTGTGTGCCGTTTGATAAGTAGGTAAAGGTAGATGTTAATTTTGCAGTTGTAAACAATTTTTGTAGAACTCTTGTGAAAGAAGTCAACATAACACATGGAAGCAAAAATCTCTTGAAGTTGAACGAGTACAACATTTTCATACATACAAAGATTTTTGGTTACCGGCATCTTTAAGAACCAATTGAACTGAGCAAGTGAGTGATAAATTCAAAATGTAGGACAGGAATCAGGTCATGCAGAAAACACTGGTATTCAAGCTGTACAGTTTTGATGTGTGTTTAAAAAAAAATAAAAAAAAAAAAAAAAAACCTTCACAATTGAATTAAACTTTCAGATACAATCGTTAAATGACAAATACAAAAATGGAACTGAATTACTTTATGACTATTACACTAACTATAATCTTATACTGTATTCTCCCAGAATGAGTTTAAAGGTGTTTTGATACTGTATAAGATAGCGGAGAAAGTGGTTCGGAAAATGTTTCAAACTGCAAAAACAACATTCAGTGGACCACCAAACACTGTTTATTCTCAAGATCTCAAATGAACAAGATTCTACCTAGGCCACAAAAAGAATTTCCTAGAGAAACAACAAAAACAGACATAAATTAGTGACGTAAATATTAACGATTTTTACACTGACAATCTGGTTTGTCTTAAGACGTGCAAAATATAACAGTGTGCATAGCAGTGGTCAGAATTAAGGAAAATACAACTGTACAAAATATATAGATTTGTTTCGACCGCTCAGGTGGCCTAGTGGTTAGAGAGTCCGCCTCCGATGAGAGAGGTCGCTGGTTTGAAACCCGGCGAGTCATACCAAAAACTTATAAACATGGTGCTAACAGCTGCCTCGCTTGGCACTCAGCGTGATGATAGACATCACAATAAACTGCCACACTGCAGACATCGTAGCGATATGACTTAAAAATTGTTAAAGCTACCTTAAAAATCCAAATCACACACACACACACACACACACACACACACACACACACACACACATCGCTAGCTGTTCCTGCAACATCTAGGGTAGCTTTTGCTGCATCAATACAAACTGAAACCATAACCATACTAGCCACCATCAGGTTAAAACACCTCTGTGTTGTTCAAGATCTCTTATTCAATCCTATTTAATGTTGGTCAATGTTACAGTCTTACACGAAAAGTGTTATCTATTGACAGATGGATGTATTCTCGTACGTTTTCACGAATGCATGTGTACGAAACTGACAGCTAAATCTTTGGAGTGGTAACTGTATTTACGTACGTAGATATTTTAGACCGTACTGTTGCATTTGTGATTTAACAAGTTTCTTTGGCTTATGTTCCTGAACCGATGTGTAGTTCCATGGACCATTGTGTAGTTCCATGGACCATTGTGTAGTTCCATGGACCATTCTTACTGTTATTTTGTACAATTTGTGGCAGGTTAAAGTCTACGTGCTAATAAGATGGTCAAATGTGAAATGCCCAAGATATACTGGAACGATTCGTTTTACGTCTTCGTTAGCCATGTTTGATGATGGACCAAATTTAGACTTCAATACCTTTTTACAGTGAAGAGTTTATTGCTGTACGGTAAATTTGCTGATAGCGATTATTGCTTTGGTCGGCATTTATCTTTATATTTAGACTCAATCTTTTATATTTGTTCGCCAAGAAAGTAAATGATTATTCATAAGTATGTTTGACTATAAGTTTGCTTGTGCAACGCTAAATATATTGGTTTGGTCATAATGGTAGTCGCGGAGTAAGAAACAAATTCCAGTGTTAGTTAAGCATAGGTAATTATATGTTTTGCTTGATTTTACATTAGTATGTAGGAACAAGATATGCTAATTAATACTTGATTTTACATTAGTATGTAGGAACAAGATATGCTAATTAATATTTGATTTTACATTAGTATGTAGGAACAAGATATGCTAATTAATACTTGAAAAGACTTGTAATATATCGGAAATGTATGACTCCTGTCTCGAACATCTGATTTTCTTTCTGGATGACTATTGCACTTCTACTGCAGTGAAAAGACTATTCAAAATAGAAGAGAATGAAGAGGTTATGTAATTTCTATCACAAATGCCAATTCAGAGATATTTTCTTTGATGAAATTCGATGGTCAAATGCACGAAAACAGTTAGAATAGTTTGTTTTTTTTTTAAATCGAGAAAAAGATTAAAATACAAATGCAGTATTACAATAATAGTTTGCATGTTTTGAGAACATTTGTGCAATTATTTGGATATTTAAGCTGGAAAAAATATTGAAAACTCAATTCAGTAATTTAAAAAAAAACAAAAACCATTCCATTAGCTAAATGCTAAAGAACTATTTAAAGAAAAGGAAATTACTGATGTAGCCAATGCAAAGATTATCACAATGTCAGCTTTTAGCTAATACTGAAACTGGTATAAGATGAACGTGCATCAGGAGGCCAACATGATTTATTCATTGAGAAATGAAAAGGGGATTGATACATATAGTCAATTATTCATTTAACTTACAAAAATGTAGCATCGTCCTTGCCTGGTGTTATTGTTCGTTTCATAAGTTTGTTAAGAGAAATTAACATATTGTTTCATTTCTATGATTAACATGTTATTTTACTTGTTCTGTCATTTTGTGGCTTGATATATGCAATTTTTATTGGATTCGCGAAGAAACTACACCTGCGGAGCACAGATGGAATTATTGTCAGCAGCCTCTTTATCCCAATCCATGTGATCATTAATGGTAGTATAAACTGATGTATATGTTTTTAAGTTGCTGGTGTTGGCGTGTTGCTAAATTGTTACATGTCATGTCATCCAAATAGAAAATCGTATTAGCCAGGAGGGGATAAAATACGTCCATTAGTAAATTTCTACAGACATTTATTAAAGTTTCAATATCAAAGGTTCTAGTGCTTTCCAGCTTTTACCTTTTGGGTAAAGAAATATGTTATGTATACATAAAGTTCCATGTTGTCCAATTATACATGTGGTTAAACCATGTTGTGTGATTATACATGTGGTTAGACCATGTTGTGTAATTATACATGTGGTTAGACCATGTTGTACAAAGTTTGAAAAGTTTAAGAAGCGAAGGGAAAGATCCTGCATCTGCATGCGCGGCTTGAAAAGTGCAAGTCTTTCCATAAGCAAAACAATACTTTATTATTAGTCTTACACAGTTATTAAATACTAAAATTATTCAAATATATCAAGTTATCTTTCATTAAGACACCAACAAGATGGTACTGCTATTTTTGGGGTCGTCATTTTAAGAACATAATAAACTTGTGGCATGGTGTAGTGTTGTGGCATAGTGGCATACTTGTGGCATAGTGTAGTGTTGTGGCATAGTGCCAAACTTGTGGCATAGTGTACTGTTATGGCATAGTGTAGCGTTGTGGCAAAGTGCCAAACTTGTGGCATAGTGTAGTGTTTATTTGACTCAAATATACTCTATAGGCGCATGAAATTCGTGTGTTTGAAAATGGCTTTCATCACAAAGTCACGTGTGTCAAACTTGCTAGGACTGGCAAGATCAAATAAAATAACGAAAATTTAAAGTAAAATAAAGAATTGGTTTTCATGTGGCCATGTGTATTTCTACCAAAGGATGGTAGATATAGTTTCGGAGGAACGTAATTTTGAGAACACGGCTGCTCTCGTAGCTTAGCATCATCATCAGCTCTTGAACTGGCGTCGCTCCGTAAGTGCAGTTCTGCTCTCTTTCTCTCATTCATAAGCGGACTTTTCAACTGTCTTTCTCTGGTGATAAACTCTCTGGAAGATGAAAATAGCCCCAGTTTAAGTAAGTGAATGATTTTATTGTGTTACCTTTCAATTTATTGGTAATGTCTGCAAGATGTGACTGTAGAAAGAAAAAAAATGATTACACATTATACTAAGTCATTGTAAAACCATCTAGTCTATTTCAAATCGTATCATGTGACAAAAAAAAACATAATGTATCAAGCTCATAACACCACTTTTATAATATTTGTTTTAAAAAATGATTAAAATTGAACTAATGTATATTTTGTATTCGCTACTCTGTTTATTATTATCTGATATAAGAATTGTACTATATATTTTACAACTCGATTACACACTCTTCAATTCGACTACATTCTTTGTATAGAACTATATATTTTTCAATTCGATTACACACTGTATGAATAGCTGTCGCTTCGCTAAGCCCGTTCATGCAGTACGAAGTTGTTTTTCGCTAAAGCCCTTCAGGCAGCGTGTGGTTGTTTTCGCTAAGACAATTCAGGCAGTGCGTGGTTGTTTCTCGCTAAGGCCTTCAGGCAGCGTGTGGCTGTTTTTCGCTAAGGCCGTTCAGGCAGTGCTTTGTTCAGGGGTCTCAAACTCAAACCACCCTGAGGACATCTTCGATGGCCCAAGCGCCGCACCACCTTTGTTATCTCCTATGACACCTTGTGGCACCAATCGTCTTGCGGGCCACAGGATACGGCTT
>JAECUM010031204.1:0-16901 GCA_016617855.1 Megalonaias nervosa
TTTTCTGCGACACGAAAACAAGAGCCAGTAAAGCACCATCCAGCGCTTCCGAATTCTATCAGAATGATTATAATAGGCCCATCTGGAAGTGGAAAGACGCAATTATTGCTTAATCTAATAATGCGATGGCTGAATTGGATAAATTATATTTAGTAGCGCCATCTGTAGATGATCAGCGATGTTACGAAGTACTTAAAGATTTTAATGAAAACGCAAAATCGTTACATAAAGACAATGTCATAGACTTTATTACTGATATTGATGAAGCGCCATCCGTAGATGATCTCAGGGCCACTGGCCCTCGTGGATTTATTAATAATTTAGTGGTGTATGATGATGTCATGCTGGACAAACAATCAAATCCAGCTAGAATATTTTCACGAGGTAGACATAAAAACACAGACGTGATTTATGTTACCCAGAGATATACACAAATTCCAAAAGTAATCAGAGACAACTGTAACATTTTAGTTGTGTTTAATGGCGTAGATAATCATACGTTGCAAAATATTTATTATACTTGGTGTTCAGGCGACATGGACATGAACAAATTTAAAAATTTCTTTTCAAAAGCACAAGCTGCCCCCTTTGGTTTTGTAACGATAAATTTACACGATCCTAGGTCAAGATATCGCAACGGACTTGATACAATTTTTGGATAAAAATCATAGCAGCAGAGAGGGTGAATGACATACGTATGTGACCAGATTGTGAAAAAATCTGGTCAATTAAAGAAGTTTTCATTATTAAAGCAAAAACTTCTTTTTTTCAGGGAACCCTTAATTTTCAAAAATAAGGTCTCTACAAAAGTTGTAGGGTTCACCCTCTCTGCTGCTCGGGAAGACATTGAAGGAGCAGAAAAATACACGGAAATTAACAGCAGGATTAAGAAGAGCTTAAAGAGAGCGTCGTAAAGCTGGTTAGAGGACCAATGTAAGGAAATCGAGAAAAGCCTGAACCAAAATAATGGTAAAAAGGCATGCCAGTTGGTGAAAGGCACCTGAGCAAAGAAACGGGGGAGATCTACCACGATCCAGACAGGGATGGTATAAATCTAACAGAAGACCAACAGATTCTTAACAGCTGGACGGAATACTGTTCAGAGCTTTACAGCCAGGAGACTTCTGGAAACCAAGCTATACTAAACTTCGCACTGACCACAAAAGAGGTTGACCACCAATCCTCAACGTAGAAGTAGAGGCTACAGTAAAGGCACTAAAGAAAGGGAAGTCAGCTAGGGAACCTCCGCGATAGATGTTTTTTCAGCAATCTGCAGCAAAATCTGGCAAATAGGAGAATGGCCCACTCCATGGACACAGTCTCTTATCATGACTCTTCCTAAGAAAGAGAATCTGCAGCTGTGCCAGAACTACTGAACAATCAGCCTCATTAGTCACCCAGAACAGATCTTCAACCTTAGAATTCTATATGAAAAGTATGTGCAGTATCAACAAGACCTCTATCATGTCTTCACTGATTTCAAGAAGGCTTTCGACAAGGTATGGCCTACAGCCATGCGGATATACAATATAAACATAAAACCAATCACCATAGAAAACCTGTATAACAAGGCGACTAGCGCAGTTCTTGTAAATGGCAATATAGAAGATTGGTTCAGAACCACAGTCGGAGTCAGACAGGCGTGTCTACTCTCACCCGCTCTCTTCAACATCTACCTGGAAAGGATCATGTCCGATGCCTAGGAAGACCACGATAGCAGTACCATTGTTGGAGGCAGAACAATCACCAACCTGCGCTTCGCTGATGATATCGATGGGTTAGCAGGAGATGAACAAGAACTGGAAGCCTTAGTGAACTGTCTCAACCAAGCGTCACTAAGGCATGAGATGAGATCAGCGCTGAAAAGAACAAGCTAATGACAAAAAAAACAAAAAAAAAAAAAAAATAGTGGCATCCAAAAGCAAATAAGAGTGAAGCTTGGCCCAGTGACAAGTTTAAGTTACCAGCGTGCTGTTGCCCCTGATTTAGGATTAAAACCCGAGGTTCTGTCCAGAATTGCGCAGACAACAGCTGCACTGGCTAGAATGAAGCCCATTTCGATGGACAGAAACATCGAGCTTGGGTCTAAGATCAAGTTTATGCGTTCCCTCGTCATGTCCGTATTCCTGCATGTGTGTGAGACATGGGCCCTGACAACAGAGCTTGAGAGAACAATCCATGCCTTAGAGATGAGATGTTAGTGAAGGATCCAGAACATCTCATATCACGTCTCTAATGAGGAGGTGCGCATTAGAATCCAAGGTGCACTGAAGATCTGCTCACCACTGTAAAGAAACTCAAACTAAGATGGTATGATCACGTCTTACGCTCATCTGGTCTGTCAAAGACAAACATGCAGTGCACATTGACAGCAATAAGAAAACGAGGCAGATAGAAGAAGAGATGCGAAGATAACATCAAAGAGTGGATAGGCATGCACTTTTCAAAGTCCTAAAGAGCATTGGAGAACAGGGCACAATGGAGAGGGATTGTCGCAAAGTCATCAGTTTCGGCCTACAATCAGCCAGGTTACGGGAGAAATAATAAAAATTAAATAAAACAGGTTAAACAAGGGTATGATATTATGCGCATAAATGTTTATAGGGACAAAGGGTTGAATATTTATATCGATAAGGGTTCGATAGTTTATGGGGACAAGGGATTATTTAATATTAACATTTTTATCGACAATCCAACACACCGCAACGGTCCAAAAACAGTCACTACAATCAAAACGCGTATTACAAAATGCAGTCAGAGCTTGTGCACTATTTTCCATTCAATCTATATGCGGACGAGTGACGTCATTTTCAATATTAATTTCTGTCGAGCGTTCGCACGGCTTACCATTGTGGAACCATTAGAGAACAATGTCTATGGCGGAAAACAATACAAAGACAATACATTGGGGTGTATACTTGCAGCGATAATATCATGACTATGACTACTACTGCTGCTATAACTAGTGTTTTTCTTCCATAAGAGGATGACTTCAATTTAGCTTTGGCTAATTTCCTATGGTCTCCAGAAGGATCTTTTTTTGCCGGCGACGGTAGAACTACTTTCATCTCTTCTCCATCATTACCATTGATGAATGATTTCAGAAGAAGCAGAATGAAGAATTTGAGAGTTTTGTGCAACAGCAGAAAGAAGCAGAAGACATATTTATTCAACATCAAAAGAGCAATAAAGCTAGAAGAAGAAGAGGAGAAGAGGCAGCCTTTGAATTATGAACGGCAAAAGGAAGCGAATGAAAATTAAACTGTGAGTTTGTTACATCACACACTGAATAAGGTAAGGTATCTCAGACTAACGAAGCAAAGTTCTTTAGCTCAACCCAAGAGAAAGAGACCTTGAATTGTCAAGATTTATAAACCTTCTATCACTGCCTTGTCATTCACCGCTGCTGAGGCGTCATCAGCAGCAACAACAGTTACTGACACTATAGTAGAAACAGCAGCATGAGGAGTAGGACTTGGCCCTGGAATGGATTAAAAGAGTTAAGCTGTAATGTCAAGTCCATACGTTTGTTGTTATTAAAAAACAGCCAACGGCCCTATTCAGATTGACCCATATGTCTTAGAAAAGTGATATACTCATAATTGCAAAATCAAGTAAAACTTTTCCTTCCTATGATTAAATGTTGTGCATGTGTGAGTATTGTTTAAATATCTTGTCAAAATAAAAATGCCAAAAAAATAATTATAATCAAGACCAAAAGAAAAAAAAAAAAAATTACATATGTAATTTCACAATACATCACAGAAGTTAATTTTCTTATTCTTTCCTTCTTTCACTTTCTGTCTCTATTTTTAAATTTCTGTCTCTTCACTTTCCGTCTCTTTACTTTATGCTATTTCTCTTGCCACCTTGAATTTCGTGACGGGTATAGGTTCTTCTTCCGTTTTCTTTTCTGAAGGACGCTTCTCCTCCTTCTCCTTGTTCTCTTTTTCCTTGGGACAATGATGACCAATATCAGTTTTCTTGACAATGATAACATTCATCTTTATCTCTGCGTCTATTTTCTCCTATTTTTCCATTTCTTTGATGTTGTGGACAACCTGAAACCCATTGTCCTGTCTTTTTACAGACATAGCATGTATCCGTAGTTTTAACTGAAGTGAAGTTTCCAATGACTCTCTGTAAATCTCTGACAAGAAGGCGATTTGTAGTTACTCTTCAATCTTGTTCACAGTCTGAAATTTGAATGAATATATTCTTTGAAGTTGAGAAACTGTCTTCTCGATATAGGGAGAAAAGTGTGCAAAACTAAGTCAAATCAAATGTTTGAATCAATATAAAACGATATAGAAACCCAAAGAATCCAACAGACGACAACTTTAGGAGTTGCCTTATATGCTACCTGAAGTGTTACGACAAGCGTATGCCAGTGAGGTCAAATATGACAAATGAACCTGAATCAACACACTCTACCTCTACCTCAAGATCAAGATAGACAAGATCAATCACAAAGGAAACCGTTCAGCTCCTGTAGATTAGTTTGACATTCGAGAGACACAAAAAGTGACTTCCAGAATATTTAAAACAAACTGACTTCGAGAACATTTAGAACTGCTGTTTACACATACAAGGTGAATTTCAAGATTTCAAGTCTCAAGTAACACCAGAGAAAGTAGCAGGTTTCATTATATAATTATGAAATTCATTGTTTGAAACATTGAAACGATAGTGCCGAGATAAAGATGACGATCGTTTTGAGACTCTCCATCAATCACAACAGTCTGAAGTCTCTTTCTGGATCAAGTTTAGTTCACTGGCAAAATTATCACCGTCCAAAATTATTGACAAATTTCAACACGTTAAATAATCCAATTACCTTTGTTTTTCTTCTTTTGTAACTGCATATGTCTCTATCTCTTCTTTCTCTAATTGCATTCACCTCTCTCTCTCTCTCTCTCTCTCTCTCTCTCTCTCTCTCTCTCTCTCTCTCTCTCTCTCTAATTGCATTTGATTGTCTTCTTTCTCTTTCTGAAGTTCAAAGTTTCTTTCATTCTCGTATTTTAATATTATTTCCGTAACATACAGGTTAGAGTCAGACTGAGGCATACTAATCAAACCTAACGCACTTTTATCTAAAGTATTCTTTGCAACAAAATATTGGACCAAAATATTTTATATTTCTTGCTTTGTTACAGAAACCTTTGTTTCAGAAAGATCATATTCTTTGGCACTCTGGAGCAATTCATCCTTTTTGAAGGACCTTAACCCTTCCTGAAATAAAGTTCATCACTTTAGATGACACTGTAAAAGCTTGTTGGTTTAGCTAAAGATATATGTGAAATAATATCTCTGACTTAGGAAATGTCATTCTAGTAGATTACAATTGTTACTAAAATTATAAAATAGAATGTGGTAAACACAATGTCCTTGACTCAGACCAAGATAAATAAGCTTATTTCATTGATAGTGATCCTAATAGTAAGCCCGTACTCAGAGAGAAAATATTAGCTATGTATTAGTTGTTTACATAATAAAAAATATTCTGGTCAGGCGGACAACGAACTTGATTGAAGGTCAACTGTACATGATACAATTTTACATAACCCATGACATATAATAAATAAGAAAACTAACAAACAATGCAAATTAAATATACGTAACAATGATGAAGTAATTCGCAGAGCTCTCGTGTTACGAGGTCCAGAATTCCAAGATGGAAAATGTATTCATGTGACTTATCATAAAGAGCATTTCGATACCATTGCTACCTTCACAGGATTTAGAGGATACTCGATACTATTGTGAGAAATGTGACCAAGGATTTAACAGTCGCGAGCAGCATCTTCTTTGCGAAGACAAATTAAAGAAAGATCAGAACAAGATCAAAGAGAAACAAGTGGATTTTAAATATTTCTTGACTTTGAACTTGCACAAGAAACTGGCATTCACGTCCCTAATCTTTTGTAGCTCATTATGGCTTGTGAGAAATGTTTACAAGAACCTATATGTTTCAATTGTTCTAACTGTAGCAAGATTCCGGTAGGACGAGAAAAATCTTTCTTGGTTCTCGTACTCCTGCTGATTTTGCTATATGGAGTTTAGACCCCACATACGACAGCTTAAGCGCAATTTCTGACCTAGATGAACGTGTGACAAGTATAGTTTAATGATTCCATAACAATGAGTTGAAAGCCTAAAAAAAATGGAATTACAGAAATGTCAAAACGAGATATTTTACACTCTTTCAATGCTGAAGCTAAACAACATGGTGTGCTCCCACACTGACCAAACGGCATACACACAGAACAAGGAGAAGCATTTCCCGCTTGGTACCAAACTCACTCTTGAAACCCTTCCGGCCGCCCTGAAACGTTGACAGAACATATCGACCTGGAAATAATTCCTCCATACAAACATTTGATCAAATGCAAAGTGTTGCTCTAAACCAACTTGTACCATCCTGTGCTACCACATCATTGCCAAGAAAGACGGGTATATCCTTTATGCCGCATTTGTGCTGACACGTAATCAATACCAACTGTCGTCAAAGGGACTAACAGCGATCTTTGACAGGAACGTGGTTGTGTCGCTGAGTGTCAAATTGTTTCATGCTCTAGATGGCAGATATAAACTTTCAAAAGTATATAATCAAAGTATAAAGTTTGACACTTTCTTGCAACTAAAAAGTATGAAAAGGACGACGACTCCAATAAAGTATTTTTTCTGGCTACGTCACCCAATTTCTAAAACTGAAACAAGAAGCTAGCGGCTATTCTTGCTATTGACAGGCTCCAAAAGAAAAAGACAAATTCAAAGAACGATACCGAAATAAAGAAAACATCATTTAAAAACACATGGAAAGGAACGAAGTAAAACGATCGTTTGCGAAAATCATATTGAATTGTTAATGAGGACAATTGGCGGATTTTACCTAAGGCGAAATACTTAAAAAACGTGGAGATCGTCGTGAAGAATTGATATTCATAACTTGCGAAGAAGTGTTGCAATTTCTGATCAATAATTTTACCTCTGTATGAAGAAAAGATTCATCATGCGTTATCTACGCTTCATGCTTACCAAAACGTATGTGTGGTTTTGACTTGATATTGGAAAGATGTATATGACTGAAAAAGTCTTGGCTTCAATGCTTGGATACTAGAGGTGGCTCATTATGGCAAAGACTTGTGTGACTGATCCAGGAAAAGAATTTAACTTAATGTCAGTGAAACATGATGGAAGAGAAAATGTAATTCTACATAATTTTAAAAACAGTGGAAGAAGAAAAAGAAGCCAGCATAGAGGAATAAATACTACAAGACCACCAAACTAATAGTATTAGTAGTGTAGAGACAGAAAAAAATGAGGAAGAAATGGCATTTCGGAGAGATTAGTGATAATGAATTCCAAAGAGAGTAGAAGATCACCAAAGCGTGTATGTAGATTCAAGGTGACACAAACAGATCGAGAATGCTGTGCACTTACTTGTTTATACGTGGCTGCAGTCATATTAATTTGCCACTCAAGCATCTCATGCGTATTTACACATCGATTTAAATCCTAACTATTATTTTGAGATTTCGTACCAATCTGTTCACAATAGGTGCCAAGTGGGAGGAACAGTCATTTACACGTCACATATGGGATATATAAAAAACTAAAATATGTAACGAACTTCTTTTCTTTCTAACATTATTCAACATCATTTCCTTTCAATATCATCCTCCTGCCAAATTGATTCATGCACTATATGCCATCAGTGACGTACAAAATGCACAAGAATGGTCATATTTTTTCTCAAAGAAGAACCTCGATGGTTTACTTTAACGGCATGTCACGTACTGCATAACCCATCAAACCATCGTTTGTTTGGAAAACATAAAGTAGCGTTGTCGCAATGGGCTGATCCAAGAATCGATACTCAAACCAAACAAACAAATCATTTTGAAATCTGGTAGGATGTTAAATTATTTGGTGACTTTTAAATGGGATCCTAAGACCGATTAGAAACACATTTCTAAAGCAGCGCCTACTTCTCTAGCTGAGACTACGTCTCGTTCTACCACTGATGCTGCAGCTAAAATTGGTCTCTCTTAAGACAAAAGTACAAGACAGAAGAGGCGTGTTGCAAACTTTACTTGTTTTATTGAAACAAGACCTGTCACGATTTAGTCTGTAGAAAACACACGATCTTCGAGTGGTACCCATAGTGAAGTTGATACGACGGGTCGAAGATCAGTAGAGACGCATTCCAGTATAAACAGAAGTGTCACATAACATTTACTAAAGTGTTTTAAATCCTGTAACAAGGATGGCACCGAGAACTGTACACGACCCTCTCATCGCCCAAGAAACAACCGTCCTCGAAAAGAATGGAAAATAAAGTGGCTCCCTCTTCCTTTAGCTAAACATTAGGATGTTTTGTCAGTATTGACCAAATCCAATGCTCCGATGCAAAAACAAATCATTAAAAAGCACCAAAAGAAACCACCGATACTGTGTGTGAATGTTTTTTGAACGTTTTGACAAGAACGGTACCTTTGGCCAAGATACAGAAACAACGATTAGAAAAACATCAGACAACGGACAATTATTACAAAGTCTACAATTATTTGACTAGAAAACTTTAGACTAAACAGTTAAACCTTGCTCTGGGAGATTTCAAGATTGCCATAAACAGCGATGAAAAACTAAAAGCCATCAAGATAGACAAAGCCACAGGAATGGAAGAAGAAGGAACACTTGATGTGTTTCAAATTCCATCTGCTTAAATACATAGAAATATCGCTACCTTGTTGACACCTCACCAGACGAGATAAATGAAAGCTTGGGTTAAAAGGATGATGTGAACACCTTCTTCAGCAGAAAATAAAAGAAAGAAGGGACGACAGAAGGAAAAAAGCAATCAAGTTAAAGTAACCACTCCTGAAACGATGTTTACTCATACTTCTATTGATCGTCTGTCACGTTGAGCATCATCGCAATCCAACGAAAATAAGACACAGGCATCAACTTAAGTGCCGAAAAGAACAGATGGTAACTTATTCAGGAGTAGAAACAACAACAACAAAAGCAGTTACACCGTCATGGATACGTTTTAAGCCAGCATTTACTACAATCTTGTCAATGCTGCTAGTTACGTAGGAGTTTACAAATGTTATCGAGCTGCTAAAATCAGGTTGAAAAGTGAACGTTTGCAACATGTGCGACAATGGTTACAAGAACAACCGACATACACGTTACACAAATGGTTACAAGAACAACCGACATACACGTTACACAAACCTATTCGCCAAAATGTTTCAGAGGTGAAACCAAAGTAGATGGCATCGTTCATCAATGGCAGGCAGTTATAGCAGATATCTCTCCTTCGGCAGCATACAATCGCGGTTACAAGTATTTGTTTCATATCATTGACATGTTTTCAAAATCAGCTTGGGTAGTTCCTTTGTCTTCTAAAGCAAGTTCAAAAGTAGAGCGAGTATTAAAACTGGTTTTGAAACAAAGTGGTCGTCATCATTTATGATGGCAAGCAAATAGGTGCACAGAATTTCTGCACCAGCGTTTCGAAAATAATTGGAACCAAAAGGCATAAGTTTCAAAACTGAAAATCTTGAAATGAAAGCGAGAGTCGTGGAACTTTTTCAAAGCGCTTTGAAAGAACAAATCTGGGAATATTTTACACATCAACACAGATCAAATACGTCGAAATGTTGCCAAAACTCAAAGTTTACAACCAATCGTAGCATTGAATGTGCACCCCTCAGAAACGAAATGATGGTACTTGATTGGTTGTTTTGAACGTGACCAACCAAAACAAAAGAAGCCTTAAAGACTGGATACTGAGTTTGCATTGGAAAAACCAAACGGATTTTTTTACCAAGTTTATTTACCTAACTGGACAACCGAATAATTTCGTGTCACTGGACAAGTGCATAGACGCGACCCTGCTGTCTATAAATTGGAAGACATAAAATAATAAGTGTTAAAATGAAATATTTCCTTGCTGAGTTACAATAGATTGACCAAAAAATAAAAAGGCGACTTGTACAATATCGAAAGCAGACGAAGTGCGCAAACGTCGACTTGAAGAAGCGTGAGTGCCTTGGAAAAGATATTCGCCTAGTTTTGATTCTTGCCTTGCAGCTTCGCATGTCATCTACTACAAAAAGAGGTAGAAGTGCCTACCCTATTGATAAACATAGCAGTAAGCTGTCCTTCTCAGCGTTCCTCTCCTAAGGAACTACAAAACCACAACAAAAATAACCTCTGTGGGTGTGATTTGGAGAACATTTTCCTAAAAATCGAATCGTCTTTTTCTGCCAAATATTTGTGGACATTTTGTCATCGGTGCAGTGATCACAAATCTGAATTTGCAACAAGGAGAACAACTGTGCTGATCAAGTAGCATAAACTCTGCTCGTCGTCGTACAATCCGTTTGTATGAAGGCAGAACGATACTCATTACTTCTTGTCCTGGTTTGTTTTCTTTTCTGAGTGGATACACTACTACCTTTCCTATAAACGACATTCACAACAACGATCGACTCTACAAGCATTTTCATTACACTGAACAAAGAACATATTCTATTGCTAGTGCAATCCGATGTGGTGGAGTACAACGTGGTGGAAATTACTTAGAGTCATTCCTTTCAAAGTGGATTCTGACATCACTGCTCACGAGGAAGATGGAAATAGATATTACGTTAATCGTGAATATTTACATACCCACCAGGAGATCAAGGCCAAATAGTCTATTCTCTCGAAAGAAAAAGGACATTTTCGGAAACGGCTCTCCAGTGAATTGTAACCATTGTATCCTGTGTACCAAGGAGTTGCATGATAACGATGACATGGTTTAGGAGATGTTTTAAAATCAGCATTTCGTACGGTAGCACCCATCTTAAAAACTAAAGGTGACTCGAGAATTGCTTGCTTTAAAAGATGCTGCCTGGACGCAAGAAAAATAATTTCTTCAAAATGTCGTCATCGACAAAGTCTCAAAGAAGCCTGAACTCGAGCATGCAAAAATGTGTTACTTCAAACTGGAAAAAACCTTACTTCAAACTGGAAAAAAACTTTCAGGTCGCTGAGACATCCCTTATCACTTCGCTTGACACAAAATATTACTACACCTTCCACGCTACAGCAAGGACGGGGCAGAAAGAGACGTAGGTTCCCTTTCAGATCTCATAATAAGTAAAGAAGATTAACAGCCAGAGAATTCGACGTGTTTGATTACTAACATAAAAAATGATGCTCCAAGATTCTTGCGATTGTTTCAAGTCAGAACTCAATCTGTTTGCCATCATACTCATGATGATGACAATGCAAGAATCCCAATGGGTACAATTTCATCCTGTGTCGTGTTTGACTATATAAGCCCCTATCGAATTTGAAATCAAAGAACAGGCGGAAAATGACATCGATATGAAAGGCAATTAATTGTACCTGAAAAATTCTCAAAGTGGACAACACCAATCCAGGCGCCAATGCCAGATAGCTCCCGCCAACAGTTGCACGTATTCGTTGTTCATCGAGGTGGATTTGCACTTGGATAACACACAAGCCAGCGGCTCTTACCCTTAATGAACCTACCTGGAAAATTTCTTGACGTACGGAAAAGAAGAAAGGAAGACACATCTGGATGCTTCTACAGTATGGAAACCTGACACGTCGAAGAGGTTCAACTACACAGAATTGACAGTAGGTGACAATCCTCACAGTGCTGGATTTAACGATCGTCACAAAAAATCAAACAAGGGCGCAATTTAGAACTGACGGATAGTTTACATTTGGATATGTGGTTGCAAGGCAAGTATCCATTGAATGGAGTGGGTGTACACCAGATGCTGAATCGAAATAGAACAGTATTCCATTAGATGGCCAATGATAACGAGTACAAAACAGTCATCGAAGAAGCCAGAATACAAGTGCCGTCTTATATAAAGTGGGAAAAGACATCAGTCAAATTTTAAGCAGAACGACAGCCAAGTACCCGCTACGACGAATGGAAGTGAAAACCTTCACCTTCGCCTCTGGACTGCGATCCAAGATCGAAGATAATTTTTTCCAAGGACAGTTACCCAAACGATTGCTCATCAGTATCATCAGCACACGGTCCTCAACGGAGCCATCGATCAAAATCCTTTAGAATTTCAGCACTTCAACTTGACAATGAAGCGACAGAACAGTTAGCTACCAACAGCAGTCACGGTATTTCACACAAGGATCATATAGGAAAAATACTTTGTGGGGCTTTGATTTCACTCCAGGCAAAGGTATCGACAAAGAACATTTTCACCCTATAAAATAGGACCAACTTTGTATATAACTTCAGTTTGCCATAGGTTTGGCCAATACAGTGAACGTCATCTTGTATGCAGAATTTGACATTATTATGGAAATCAACAGTTTGAGAAAGTCATTCTAGACTATTAAAAATAATGATGGAACACGAAGAACCTATAGAGATAGGCGCTGATGTTTTTGAGCATGAACAAGAAGAAGAAAAAATACAGTCATGATGGCCAGAACAAGATCAACTTTTAGTTTCCTGTTTTGCTCGGGCCTTGGATGAAAGAATTACAGGTGCCCAGAGAATACTGTTTTCATGGATGTGAAATCGATCATCCTAGTCAGAAACAACATGACAAATGCATGATGATGCATCAAGAAGAAAAGTTGGAAGAGTCTCTGTAAGAGGTCTTGAGTCTCATCTCCTAAGAGAACATTCAGAGAAAGTATTATATAGACTTGTGTGACCATTCCTTTCCTCCCTTAAATTCTCTTGAGATCAAGCGAAAACGAGTACAGAGACGAGCTGTAGTTCGTTGACATACTTGACAAAAATTTTAAAAGAAAAAGTCAGGTGTGAATCTATGACTTACTATTACCTGTGCCAATTTTTTTTTTAAACTGGATACCTGGGAACTTCCTTACCTTCTGACGCATAGTTCGCTTCCTGGATTCCTGAGATTTGTGCTAAAGACGAACTTCCCTATCGCAAACCTGAAGACATTCACGCCTATGTAATTAACGCAGACCACAGTCATCGACCAGGAACCCATTGGGTAGCAGTCTACTTTCCCAACTATCACATTGTGGACTCTGTAGTTTCATATGGATTACCTCCTCCTGAAGACGACATCTCTGACTTTATGAGATGAAATGCTGTATCGACTCGATTACAAAGATTAGATTCTATGGTGCGTGGACAATATTTTGTGTATTTTATTCATCAACGCAGTCTTGGATTTTCCTAAGAACATTTAGTCACTTGTTTTGATGGTGAGTTCTCCAGAAACGATGATAAAGGTGAAAGATGGTTTTGTAAACATTATGGTTATCTCTTGTCTTTTGCTCAGACACTTAGTATGCACCGCTGTCAAAATGACTGCCTCATATAACTAGAAGTCAACTTTGACTCCACAGTGTTGTCTACCTTGTAAATACACTCATGTTTAAGCAGTGTTTATTAGATTGATGATTTGTGTTTGTTTCAGAGAAGCCTCTAATTATCATTAAAAATGCTTAATTTTTAAAAATGTTTTCCTTCACGTCCGCGTGCCAAATTGGGAGATGTTTTCCACCATATTCGTGCCTTAGGACCAAACTGTGGAGATAACCAACGAGAAATCACCGCTCAACGACAACTTCCAACTGCAAGAATGGCACAAAGCACTCCGCTACAAGAAATCCACTTCACCGGGAGAGGATAATCTTGGCTACGAAATCTACAAACACCTACCTGACAACATGCAACGGATTATCCTCGATTTAATCAACCTCATCTGGAACACTGGCAACATACCCACCACATGGAAGCAAGCCATTGTAATAGCGATTCCAAAACCAGGAAAAGACCCCAAACTTACCTCATCCTATCGCCCAATTTCACTCACCAACACCATCTGCAAAATTATGGAGACGATGATCAACAACAGACTCCTACACCATCTCGAACGAACCCATCTACTCACGGAAAATCAAAGCGGATTTAGACCCAAACGATCTACCATAGACCAACTCACCAGACTTGAAGCCGACATCAAACTCCCTTTCAACGCACCAAGGAAAAGAACCGCCATCTCATAGCCATATTCCTCGACATAGGAAAGGCCTTCGACCTAGTATGGACGAAGGGGCTAATTGCCAAACTCAGTCAATATGGAATAACAGGACAAATGCACCGCTGGATCTCCAGCTTCCTCACAGGAAGACGAATTAAGACCCGGGTAGGAGATGCATACTCCGAAACATACACATTAGACAACGGAACCCCACAAGGAAGTGTGATAAGCCCCACTCTATTCAACCTTATGGTCAACAACCTAGGAGAATACCTACATAGCACCATCAACCTATCTCAATTCACGGATGATAGCGGAATCTGGAAAGCAGGAAACCCCAACAACAGACACCACATCACATAGATACAACAAAGACTGGACGACATCACCAGATGGGCGAATAACTGGGGCTTTAGAATCTCAAGTACCAAAACTGTCGGGATGCTCTTCTCCCGCCCCAACAACCGAAAACCTAAATACCCGCAACTCTACCTACAAGGCACACCCATCCAGTTCGTAAAACAAACCCACTTCCTGGGACTACTACTAGATGAACAACTCACATGGAAACCACACATCGAAAATCTCGTCAAAAAATCACAACAAGACATCAACTTGCTGAAACACCTCAAAGAAACTACATGGGGAGCTGATCAACCCACACTACTTATGTTATACCGATCATTAATTAGATCAAGATGGGACTACGGCTGCCAGGTCTACGCATCAGCCAACAACAAACTGCTATCCCAACTGGACTCTCTTCAATACAAAATTCTCCGTCTATGTACTGGAACACTACCCAATACATCACTTCAAGAGTTACAAATACTAACAGGAGAACTACCCCTACAACTACGCAGAGAGGAACAAATCCTAAGACATACCATCAGGAACTCAATACACAGCGACGCAAACCCAACTATGGCGCTAACTAAGCTATGCGAAAGATCATTCAATCAAAAACTTGTACCAAACCCACCAGCAAGCAAGAAAGTCCATACCCTCTGCGCAGAACTCCAATTAACTGACATGCAAGCAGAGCAACGGCAAATCCAGGACCCCACTCTGTGGAGAAATAATACCCCAAACATCGACCTCATAGCCCAAACATTCGGAACCAAACAACAAAATCCTTGCAAGATGCTACTTGACATTCAAAAACTACTCCAGGACCAATATACGGAATACACTAAAATATACACGGACGGATCTAAATCCAAGGAACCTAACAGAACGGCAGCAACAATCGTGGTACCAGAACAACAAATACAAATTGGAACTCGACTTCTAGATGACTGGTCCATCTGCACAGCCGAATTTTGGGCAATCAACGAAGCACTAAAATGGATCAAAACTCAAACCCAGCAGCGCCATTTTATCATCACGGATTCTCTCAGCGTCCTCAAAACCTTAGAAACAGGTGCAACACGAAGCAGAGCAAATATGCTCGAGGAAGTGATGCAATATATTCGAGAACTCGAGACAAATCAACACACCATTGAATTCCTCTGGGTGCCATCACACATAAACCTCCCCGGGAACGACAAAGCGGACACAGTGGCAAAAAAGAACCTCCACAACAACGAAACACACTCCCTCACCTACAGCGTCCAAGAACTCTACAGTCAGGTTAGACAGAAAATAAACACAAAATGGCAACACATATGGAACAACTCCAACAAGGGAAGGCATCTCCACCAACTACAAAAAGAAGTATCCAGGAAAATCATTACCCCAAAGACATGGAAGTTAATGACTTAAGGATTATCAACAGAATCATGACAGGAAAAACACTACTGAAAGGGAGCTTCGGAAGGTACGTCAAAGACCAAGGGAACCAAACAACCAACTGTCCTCACTGCCCAATAGCAGAGACGCTCGACCACATATTCAACACATGTGCCACCTACAATGTGCAGCGGAACAGCTTCCAAGAATACCAGAAACACATTGGATCACCAACAACATACCCAGAGATATTGGATAAGACCAAGAACACAAATATAGAACTTACCTACAAAAACGTCATCTCGTACCTAAAGGGGATCCAAAAACATGGTCACATGTAAACAAAAAGGAAAACACCAGCAACACAATAAACCAGGACTATGACAATGAGCCTAGACCAACGGCTCAGAGACAAGCACTACCAGCCGTCCAACACGCCAGCACCCACTTATCCTACTAACCTATTAACCAGACTTAACAATTAACAATTAATCCTAATACACGTATCTACCAGACAACATACCAATAACAGGACCAGGATTAAAAAGGGGACTATGGCAAAACGCCAGCTAAAAAACAAGTCCCTAAACCAACCTAAAAGGCATAAGGAATCGAAATCCAATGGTAACGACGAGAGAACCAGGACTACTAGACATCATAACAATGACAACAACCGGATTAAGCTGGACACAGGGTAAGTAAAACAACATGCAAACACAAAAGGGCTATGGCAAAACGCCAGCTAAAAAGCAAGTCCTGAAATCAGCCTTAAAAGGCACAAGGAATTGAAAACCAAAAGCAACAACGAGGGAGCCAGAAATACCATTGAACATCAGATTCAACTAGGGAAATAAGACTATGGCACAAGGACCAACTAACGGGCAAATCTTAACTAAAATACCAAGACAAAAGGACACATAAGGGCACTAGCAACAACAAGAGAGGCAGGACTATGGCAACAACTGCCAAGCCAAAAGGCGAGTCCTAAAAAGAACTTGCATACATAAGGAATCGAGATTCAACTTTAACAACAAGGGGGTACACAGCGCCACAGACGGACACCAATAAGTTTAATCGAAAACACAATCTCGTCGAGGGACAGGCAAGTATAACAAGGGCAAACAGGACCAAGACATCAAA
>JAECUM010031206.1:0-46980 GCA_016617855.1 Megalonaias nervosa
ATCGCAATGGCATTGTAGACTTTTATGTTTCGTTTGTAGACTGATGCATCTGCGCTCCCACAAATTTGCGCCTAGTCTGCCAAAGGCCACAGTTCTGGCGTTAGTTTCATCATCGACGTGGACTGTTCGCGACAGTGCTGCCGCGATATGTGAAGTCGTCCATTGCTACTTCTGTCTTCTTGTACTGATTGTACACGCATATTGTCACAAACTGCATGTTAGATTCAGATTTGGCATTAAGGGAACAGGATAGGAAATAGCAAATAGGAGATCACGAACAGTCACTTCCTGTTACTTTGTATTCGCCTGTAGTCTCCTCAGATTGAAGAGCTTGCTATCAGTCCTTTATCTGATGTCGATCTCATTGTCATAGGCACTAAGCATGGCAGAAAACATTATACTTAAAAGGGATGGGGCCAACACCCCGCTATGCTTGACTCCATTGGTGACTGGAATGGTTCAGATGATTCGCCAAGCATGCCATCATGGAACTACCGAACCATAACGATGGGCAATCAAATTTTGACATGATCACCCCAGTTCGTACCGATTGAAGATTTATTACTGACATATCTTCTCGTGTTGGAGAGCTGCAAACAACATGTCTGAGGTCCCTCCTCTTTTCCTGAAGACATACTGACTCTATGGCAGGAGTTTTTTTTCAATGTGGTACACAAGGCGACGCACCAGAATTCTGGCGAGGATTTTGTCGATTTGTGGCAGCTAGTAGATACTCCGATGGTTGTCGCAGGATGGCAGATGACAAGAGCTGTGTTGACAGAGCAGGGCATCAGCTCAGGTGCAGTAGGAACTGATGGTCATCTAATGCATCATGAGAGATAAGCATATATGCTCAGTCACGTGTTCCACTAAAACGAACTTTCCTGAGAGAGCCAGGTGTAACTATCTGCTCTGGGTCAATTGATCGACTAGACGTAACTTAGTTACCTCACGGTATCAAACAAAGTGTAATAGGAAAATATCCTAACGGTAAATCTCTTGATGTACTTAAAAGTATGGTGATTAGTCGATTGACATGAACACTTTTGTCAAAACCTAGTTGAACTTCACCTGTCAATCACAGAATCAGCAAGTTTTAAATGTCTAACAGCCAGTCTGACCCCTATGAGGAAACTCAGACTGAAGGAAAAGGATAACCCACTCCTTTTATAGTTGGGCATCAGCGAAGAGCTGCGAAGGACTGAAATTTTCAGTGATTGCTTGGAAAGAAAAAAATAATATCCTACTGAGGTGACTTTTGTTTAGAATCTAAATGCTAAGATATGTATGGTATTGTTTTACAGGCGTTTCCCTTTCCAATGTCGCCAGCTACATTTGCAAAACATTATTGCATGTATAACTGTAAAGGAGGGTGTTTCGAGTGGTGAGCGCCCCTCTTTACTTGATTTGGCGATCGTTATCTAGAGGATGACCTCACTCGATGTTATTGCCCAGAGTGAGTAGATATAATATTGACAGAGAACTAAGCAAGACTATTAAGAAGAAATAAACAAATACGAGCCCCCTTAAACAATAAAATAAAAAAAATTTAATTAATTAATACATAAGCTAAAATTGCAATTACAATCCAACCGATTTACCTTAATGGAATTTAATAGCAGTGTTCAATTTACGGATTCTTTCATCATAGTAACGAGTGGTGAAAAGAGTACAATGTCCACGCTCGACTTGCATCACCTGGCGTCGTTCTCGCTTGACTTTGTGTATTCCTCGGCTAGCGTGTATGCTTGGTTCTTCCTCTTGACCCTTCTATTCTGAACTTTCTATTTGCGGACTTCCCTCTTGGACTGTCCTTGTCGGGTTTCTCGGGGAGGATATAGAAAGTTGTTCCCATAAATGACAAGATTACAACTAAAGCTGTATATGTTTCACCACCTATCCGTATATATAAAATCTCTCACTTCCGTTATTCAGAAACGTAAATAGCTATCCACAATGCATAAATTCTGACATAATGTGACCTTAACAATTAACGGTCCTTACAGATATAGTGTATTTGAGGTAAGGTACAATCGTTATCTATAGTTACAAATGACCATTGCAATATACCAAGTCTGACCTTAATTAAACAGTTCATCGTCCCTGTTCCACGCGGCAATTGATTAGCAATTGACACGTGTTCTGTATACAAACGATGCTGCCGTATATATCAGCATACATTACTATACGTCTAGCCAATTCCACTCAATAAGATAAATGCTCGATTACTATTGCATAAGATTCACTAAATTCTAGCTTACAGTAACCAATAACCTGCAAGATCATTTGAGCATTACAAAATCATATAGAAAGATGCAATTATCATTAACTCACGATAAACTGTATCAACCTACAGACAAGGGAAATTCATTCATATAACCATAGAAATTCTACACATTGAATATTTGGATTACATCACAAATCTATCAATTAACTAATAGCTGTTAAATTAAAGAAATAAATTGCATAACACTCTAACATATCAACAGAGTTCTATGAAATACTATACATTTGCATAAAACCAAACAACAAAATAGAAAATTGCATGGAAATTAAAATTGCGTACCTTAATGCTGTTTCTTTTCCACACAAACCATGCGTCCTAGCACTATTGCCTGTCTTTTTCTTTCAAGACAGCTATCTGGCCTCTTTACTTGTTAACGAAGGAAAACACTATTCTTTTAGGTTTCCCACGGAGTCGAACCATTTTGTCTTCTCACAAGGCAAATTTTTGACTAAAGAATTTTGAGCGAAGTCGCTACCTGAAAATCCCCATTATTTCTAAAGTGTACGCCTTAATTTTAACTGACCAATCGAAAGCAAATGTTCCTAAATTTTCCCCAGAATAATCATGTCTTTCATCAGATTTTCACAGCCTAGAATATGATGCAATTAGCTTTACTTTGAAGATCAATTATTTGACATGCGGTCCTTTACGAACAGATACGGTCGTAGTTCTAATGTACTCTCTGCCAATATACCGTTACGATGACTGGGTCAATTCCACTGAAGTTTAAACGTAGGCCCTTTTATGTTTCAAAGATGAAACAAGGGAAATATCAAAGTGAACTTTCTCGAAGACTTTTCTGGCTTGACTATGATAAAATTTTAATGCACAATTTATTCAACTTTAGGATCCAGTACTTCTTCAAAATTCGACACATTACAATAACTTATTTCTATTTTGATCAGGGATACCTATTTAATCTGTTTGACAAATTTTCTCAATGATAATTTGATTGTTTGATAAAAATGATCAAATAAAGGCCAAAAATGTTTTGTCTTGGTTTTCAACTCAGATGTTAGAAAGAAATACAATTTAATGAATTGTTTGTTATATTTTGTCCCCATAATTTCGCTGTTTTTTGTACTGAAGCTATCTTTGGTTTGCTTTGGAGAATAATACTTTTTTTTTTAAAGAGTACTATGTATTAGTTGTTTGCAGAATTAAAATAAATCAATTGTTCTGGTCAGGTAGACAATGAACTTGATTTTGGACAAGGTCAACTACAAAATACAATTTTACAGAACCCATAGCATATAATGAATAATAAACCTAACAACAATGCAAATTGAATATGCATACCGATAGTTACTACGGTTTGTGTTGTTCTGTTTTTTAATCATTTTCGTCCTGGTTTTATTAATGGTTCCTCATTATCATACCATCCATCATAATTACTTTATTATTGACGTATATTCACTTTTTGTTACTGGAGAATGGAGTCAATGAAAAATCAAAATGCTAGTCAGTTAAGATGAATTTGCATTTTTAATATAATTTAATGAGTTTCAAATTTAGTTGTATTAAGCAGTTTAAAAAAAAAATTCCTTAACTAAATGTCAGCAAAATTGCTGATCACACATATAGACAACCCCAATCATACCGGACTGTTTGAAGATTCGAGGAGCGGCGTAACGTCATGCACGCACACAAATACGGACGCGCAAGATCACAAAACCCACAACATTTATTCCAAAAGTGCAAAGTTAACTATTGCAACAGCAGCCACAAGTCTTGTGATCTTTCAGGCATTGTAAGCACAGCTCTAAGCATTGCTGCTATCTAAATTCATAAAAGGTCTATTCTTAACAACGAAAGTCTCTAACCTCAACGCCACTACTCAAGAGTGTAGAGTGTATTTTATTAACACTGTTAATTGCTTTCAGAATCAGATTTCCTTTCCTGATGTTTGATCGATCGATGATCGATTTACTTAAAACAGGTTTCCATTTCTCTGTAGCTTGACAGCATTAGCAATCACGACGGCCGTCGCTGTAATAATAAACCAAACACTCAGGTTTCAACATCGAGAAACGGATTCCATATTATAAGTAAACAGTTGTTTCGTATTGTCTTCATTAAGATAAGATACGTTTTTCGAGTCATAACTTCAATATACCTGAAAATATATTTAAAGAACAGTAAGATAGTTGCTTGATTTCCAAAGTATGAGCGCAAAATGCCAGATTAATATTTTTAGTAGTGTCATAATGCCATATTTACCTATCACATCTCACAACCAAGAACCCGTTCAATATTCCCATAATTTTTCCACATTGAGAATATTACACTCGCTTTTCAAGCTCACGTGTATATGCGTGAGTTGGGAGACGTGATAGGTAGGCATGGTCTCATACAAGCCCATAATGAATGATACTACTTACTGAGACAGATAAAGCAAGAACACAGAAGTGATTCACCGTTAGAGAATTGCAGTGGAGTATTTTTGAATGCCACACAGTTTCACACATACAACATTATGAAAGAATTTGCTTTTGTATCAAATGTGGGAATCGAATTACCAGACCATTGGCATGTTCGCAATGTCACACAAAAGATTAAATCGTTGTATAGCTTGAATGCCTCATATCGATTTGTTAATGAGGCTTAAAAAATGCTGCATAAATTTTCAAATATGCATGCAGAGTATCTTAAAAAATAACCGGATTAAAGATCGTGGTGGAAGGAAGCATGACGAAAACACAGCGAAGAATAAAACAAAATGCTTGAAAAAATATGTATGATCTCGTGCATGACGTTGATAGAGTCACCCGGTATACCAGCAAAGTTAGTACAGATAGTGAAACACTCCGTATAGCAGCAAAGGTAATACGGACGGTGAACTACCCAGTGATAACAAAGATGATGACGACAGTAACGACAGTGAAGATTACTAAGAGGAAATTAATTAGATAATACCTTGATCTATAATTTACCAATGGTATCCACACTAACTATCCAATGGGAGAGAATTTATGAAACCATTTGCATATGCAGAGGAGCTCCAAAACGTATAGAGTTATTGGATTAGACCATGTGAAGGGTAGTTTGCGAGTCAGTGCAATACTCGGTGATGAATCATTTGAGCTCATTTGAGCTGACATCGATTTGAGACACCTTTTATACAAGCTTGCAGATCTTTTTGCTAATGTTTTCTTTTTTTTTTTTCTTTTTCAGATTGCAAGCCTGTTTATTTACGAGAACCTCTTACAGTATTTCGGATTATCATGAAGAAGAGCTTATTATGTCTGATGGTTGGGATATTACAAACTACACTCTGCATAATATTGGCTTCTTTATGTACCAAAAGTCCAATTGAAAAACATCGCGCGTATATAGAAACTTCGATGGCATTGGGATGTAACTGATGCAAAGTTGTATACCTTGGAAAACGGGAACTTTGTAACAGAACATGTCCCTATGATTTACTGTAAATCCCAATTGCTAGTGCTACGTATTTGCCTTGGTGCTGGACCATGTTTTAAATGTGGAGTCAAATCGCGTAATCAGCTGTGTGGACCATGTGGATCTGTCACCGAGTACTATGTCAACTGTGAACTGAGTTAAGAAATTCAGGGAAGAGCGTGGAAAAGGATACCAAATAGTATGATAAAGGCAGGTACTTGCAGTATTATGTAGTCCACATAGGCAATCTGTAGATTCCGTTGTTACGAATCTATGCTCTTAAAATAAGTAACAGAACAGAATGAAAGACATCAAGCTAAGTAAAATTTAACAAATAATTTATTTTCCTAGAATACAAAGTGAAAAGGAGAAAAAAGAACTTACGGTATTGCGAATTAACTCCCAAAATAATCCAAGAATTATAGACACAAGTCCTAATAATTTAAAGTCCGGAATAAAACTCAGTACAAGTCCCGAAGAGATCCAAATACTGAAGGAGATGGCGTGTCTGTTATTGCTTATAGAGTGTTGATGTGTCAACAGTCTTTTGTTGAGTCACATAAATATAATTCCAGGTTTGAATTCAGTATAAATTCCAGTGAATGTCTTTATCCAAGAAGTTTATCAGAGCACTTTTGTATTTCCAGAGAAAATAATCACTTGAATTCAATAATTTGAAGAAACAGATTCAGCCCAACTGGTCACAACATAATACAACAAGAAAGAGCTAGATGTTAAAGCACGAATGACCAAGTCCTTACAATCACAAGATTATATAGATTATATATTTATGTACTTGACCTCAGGTCACAATTAACATTTTCTAAACAAACCCATTACCCAATGGAAAATAACCTTCTAGAATGATCCTGATGTTTGCAAAACAATAACCTGGATTATATATAATTCACTGAGGAAACTCAAAAACTTTGACCCAAATAAACATATTTATCTCTTCTATTAATAATGATCCTGATATTAAGCCAATACACAGAGAGAATAATTTAGCTATGTATTAGTTGTTTACACAAAATGAAATAAAAAAAGTAAATCAGGTCAAGCAGAAATGAACTCAGTTTTGGACAAGGTCAAGTCCAGCATCCAATATTACATTGCAATAGCATGTAATGAAATAATTGTAAAAAAACCCACAAGAAACTAACAAACAAACAATTAAATTAAATATACATAGCAGCGAGTACTGGGGCTTCTCCAGCGCATTCGGATGGTCTTTTATAAATCAATGGATAGGGTTTGGCGCATGGTCACAACTAACGAGCTTGAGAAAGATTTCTTCAGACACATGAATAATGACCTATTCGGCAAAACAATGGAGGGTCTAAGGAAACGGATCAAAACTGACCTTGCTGGGATAGCGAACAACAAAAGTCAGTAGGTTGATTGCCGATCTGGCATTTGTGTAAAGAAAACTTTTTGACGTTAGACTCAATACTGTCCATAGTAAAATACCGAAACTAGAGCTGGCAATGCCCATCTGTGTTGCCGCGTTTGTGCTAGACATTTCTAAATTGCTCTTGAATGAGTTCTATTACAACATGATATTGAATATTATTACGAAAGATGTCTATACGGATATCTGTGAGGCGATGTGTGAGATATCTTTGTGCAATAAATGTGTCCGAAAGATCATCCACTGTTAAGCGATAGAAGTTAAAAGTTAGTGGGAAATTTCAAAGACAAATACATGGACAAGTCTATCGAAGACTGTGGTCCAAAAACTACTTGATCTTTGTAGGATCGTAGAGGGTCTCGCAAAAACATGAAGATGTCAAAAGTATTTCCTCGAGTTGGTGCTCAAAAGCATCTGCAGCACAACATGTACGCGGAATGTTTCCGCCAGCGGTGGAAATTCATACACTTGTATGTAAATACACATGGGCGATCATGTGGGAGAAACAAAAGATCTGCCTGCTGAACTTCGTTGTTGATTCACACATCAAAATACCCACGAGAAATTTTCCTTGGGTGCATACAGGTAAATCTTGTTTGGACATCCACAGTGGAGCGACCTCATGGTTAAATTTTGCCGCGTTCTCTAACGTTTCAAGGACGAATATTCACACAAACGATAGTATGTGGCGGACAAAGTCCGCTCAATAACCAGTTTCTCATCCATGTTTATTATATCGAGATTTTATCGGACTTTGTTCATGAGAGGACCTTATGATTCTTTTGAGGCTTTGCTTACCAGAATAATCTTCATGCCTCATTTGACAATCCATGTAGCGAGATTTTATCCGAGTGCAGGTCTGATCGCATTCAAAACATGAATGAGATATACGTCGTCGTGTTAATGTGCAGGGATATCGATTGATGTTTTATACGTGCGATCATGCAGGTAGCATGCAGCGTCAACGCGGTTTAGGGGCTCTTTTTGGGGGGCTCTGGTCAGTTACCATGTAGTTGTATGTTTAGCCGCGTTCAAGGCACGCACTAAGTATATCCTAGGATAGGGCTGTTGCCAAGATATTTAGTCCACTGTATCCCAGGTAGATTTGTTAAACCAGCATCGCCATCACCATCAAGTTTGGTTTAAACTTCCTTGTTCCACGTCAAACGCACGTTACAGCGAGGCCTTGTTATATTACATGATAGACCCCGAGTTGGATTTGCAGTTCGAATTTTATGAGGCATCGCTCACAATATGAAGGCATATGACAAGTTTAAACAACTGACGTTCAACATGGCATTACGAGACAAAAAAGCTCACGTTTTCCGTATTTGACTTCACTGCTTTTGAAGTCTCCATTACCCATACCAATACAATGTGTTCCATATTTAGTTTGTGCGCTAATTATTGGCCCGGCCTGGTCTGGGAAAACCCACTTGTTGCTGTTTCTTATCATGCGACTGTTAACAAGGATCAGCTATAAGTGATTGCACCATTCGGGACAATCAACCAAATAATGACTTACGCAGCGGTTTCAAGGAACGCTTGCGTCGTTAAAGACATATTCGTCGTCAACCACTGAGTTTACTTTTACCACGATTGATGAAAACTATGCTATTGATAATCTTGACCCGATAAAGAATAATCTTATCCTGTACTACGATGTCATACTTAACCTCTAAGCGAACCCCTCGAGAATATTTTCCCGTGGCTGGCACAAAACACAGATGTGATTCATGGGACACAACGACACACACATTAACCCAAAGTGATTCAAGACAACCATAACATGCTGTTGATATTCCGTGGGATTGACGCGTACAGCTTAGTTTGCCGTCGACCACTCGTAGAATGAGTTTCGAAATATTTTTGCGGAGGTTATCCGGGACGTACATAATTTCCTGACAGCTGACTTGACTGATAGACCGCTCAAGGTAACACTCACCTCAACGCGGACCATCATATGAGCTCAAATCTGCACTCGAACAATAACCCCCGAACAAACGTAGATTTTTTTATTGCAATACCGTCTTCAATTCAAGCACTTGCAGAAATGCATAAGAAGGAATTACAACCAAAATGTTAAAAACTTGGAATGTGAAAGTATAAGCCAGACACCCAACTCAAGATGTTCCATTACAAGCTAGACGCCCAGATCATCCAACTCGGAATAAAGCATTACAAGTAATACTCCAAACTCGGTAACGTCTTTACAAGTCAGACATCCCGAACCTCTAACAAAGGATGTGTTATTACATGCCAGATACTCGCATCCGAACTTTCACCCGAATCTTTCTCACGAGATGAACATAAGCGGCTACGAGAAAAAAAAAAAAAAAGCATTCCCAGGACACAAGTAGGAGACGGCCTTGGTGAACTGTGAGACCAGCAACAGCTCTACAAACTTGTGGATCGTCTGGAAACACTCATGGAGTCGGTTTGCTCCGGTAACATTGTGTCAGAAGTCATATATGAGGTAGCGTCGATCTGTCAGCTATTGCTTATCGATAGCATTTTGGACATGGAATCGTTTCGCTGGTAAATACACGAAATTACAGAAGACATCTTTGATGTATATAACGGACTTCGTTCACACAACACCGATTCTGAGTTCTGAGGCGCTTCTCATTCGTCTCTTAGGCAACGCGTCAATGCAGCGTGTTGTTACGAACACAACCCCAAGCGTCACATCGATGATCTCGATCTTGTCAATAGTCATAATTCTGCACCGTTTGTCCGATGCCGATGATAGTAGGAAAACCTCCTTGACTCGAGATAGCAGTGTTGTCATCTATATACGTTTATTACAGTTGGCCTAATATCCGATCGCTGACGCTTTACGGCCTCGATGCAAGAACTCGCTCATATTCTCCTTGGAAGATGGCGCAACCTAGGATGCTACTGTACTTTCCACGGGCGCGTACGACATTGACGCAGTCGATGAAGAAAGCCGACGGAAGATTTTGTTGATGAATAGCAAAGACTCAATAATTTTCATAAGCGAACACGAGCCCAAACTTACTCTTCTATCTCGATTAAATCTGCACAATACGCGGTTAACATCGCACATTCATTGTCGAGAACTTTCTCAAGATATTAATTAGATTCCCGCACTCAAATGATTCATACGAAATTGATAATATAAAAAGTTTCATAATGGTAAAGTTCAAAGGAAATTCAACATGAGACGGGTACTAGGGATGTTCCTAGGTAAAGGAGGAAAACAAATACAAATTCACATCTACATTGTAATATATCCAGAGAATAGATGGGTTGGGAATAAAACCCACATTCATTGTAAAAATAACTCATAGTTATGAATAAGTTGGAAGTAAACAAAGACATACATTGTGAAAAATTCCATGTGGACGAATGGGGTGAGGAAAAACAAAATACGTTGCAACACACCCACATGAATGAATGGGTTTGGGACAAAGAAAACAGAGACAGTATAAGTAACACACATGGATGAACGGGTTGGGAACACATCACATACATTCTAAGACAACCAAATGGATAAATGGGTTGGGGAAAAACCCTACATACAATGTAACACATCCAAAGGGCTGAATGGATTGGGGGGGGGGGAACATGTTGCAACATAAATGCAGGGATTAATCGATTGGAGAAAACAAATACATTGCAAAATTACCATATGGACTAATCAGCTGTAAAATTAAAATGCATAAGCTGTAACAAAACCACAGTCCTCTGGACAAACACAACACATATAAAATTACAGAAAAATGACCAACACTGAAAGACAAACGTTCTTTTTACTGTCCAGATACATATGAAGGAACAAATAATGAAGGAATATCTACCCCAAACATTACATTCCCTTTACACATGAATTTGCATGTATGTGTAAGTGTTGGTAAGGAAGGATGAAGTATTGGTAAGTACAGATATGCATTGGTAAGACAGACCGGTTGTTGGTCGGTAGGGCAGTATTATTAACTTATCCCCATCTTCCCTGATCCACTTATTTGCATGCATGGGCGTTTGGTCAGTTAGAACGTTTGCTAGTAAACATGGCCGAGTTTCACCCTCCCCCATCCTTTAATGCATGTATGAATGTGTGTATGTATACGTGTAAAGAAAATTAATTACACTACCCCTCAAAAAATGAATGTGTCTTGGTGTATTGATTGTATTAAAGATAGAATCTGTCTTAAAAATGATTGTGTTATAGTGTGTTGGATCGAATTAAAAACACACTGTCCTATAACTGTTGTGTTATTGGGTGTTGGATTGCATGTTAGCATGGAGAAAAGTAGTCACTACCAACACAAAATATGATAGTATGTTGGACTGTGTGTTTGAGAAAGAAAAATAGAGTCGACCGGATAAACTGCCGTGTGTTTGTGGATTCCATTGTATGGGAAAGCAATTAACCCAACCCTTAAAATGACTGTGATGGTGAGCTGGATTGTATGAAGAAGAAACAAAAATAGACTCTACCTCAAAAATAATTGTAGTTATGTACTTATGAAATTTTTTAGACCTGTACGTGTTTTTCCCATCCTTATTTATCCTCGTGGGGTTGTTACAATTAATGCTGGTTTCTTTTTCCTCAACCCATTCATCCCTGTGGGTTGTCTAAAATACATTTTGATTCACCAACTCGATCATTCATGAATTTTGCTACAATGTCCGCATTGTCTTCCTATGCGTACTATTGCTTTGATGTAAAAGATGGAAAAAACATGATATTGCTTTAATTAAAAACTGTTGAAGTAGATACAGATGTCGTCATATATGTACATAAATGTTTATCCGTTGATCAGCCTCAGTTTTAGCAATCTCTTATCTGTACCTCGTCAATCTGATTATGAAATGTCCCATTTTCAGTTAATATATGATTAATATAAGCGATGTTGATAGTTGTATGGATTTCAACTACAAACTGCTCGCATAAGCCTGAGTCGTTAGTCTCAGAATTACTCCTTATTACTGGTGGTCATACAATTTAAAATGCAACGATACTGCATAGCGAGTTTTCAAATCAACCTTATTCTCTTGCCTCAATGCGGCCTTCGCAGCCCTGTCTGTCCCTGCCTCTGCTTTTATTTACGATTCTAATAAAAATGATTGTGAACGGTTGCATTAAAATGATTAAAAAATTTATGACTGGTTTAATTTGCTTTTTATTGTTTTTTCAGATCTTCTGTGCTTTTTTAACTGGTTTTCGCCCCCTCCCCCAAAAAAAATAGTTTCATGTATAAAGTGACAAGAATGTGACAGAAAATATAACTGCTCTTAAACGATGTATTTAGTTTGGTTCTTATACTCACATAAATATTAAAAACAATCTGCTAAAGTCTATCATGTTCTAGGCGTCAACAAAAGACGCACAGATCGTCTTGTGGCTAATCCTTGAAACAATGTGACAGGGCAGCAGATCTGTAATTGTGCAAAATTTTGTAGTTAGTTTTTGCAGTACTTTCGATCGTGGTCAGAGGTACACGTAACCATTAACGTATGGGCTAGGCTCGCAATAACGGCAGCTTGATATTGTTAACCTCTCCTGTTTGGGAGCATAATTTAATTTTAATTAGAGTCCGTTCGATAACGGTCAGACAGATGGAAGTGGCCAATGTTAACGTAAGGTCAGTAGCAGAAAATGACAGAGTTGAGACAAGCCAGAGAAAATTTTAGATAACATTGGGCCATTTGAAATAGGTGTCATAAAATTATATTTTCCAGAATAGTTATTCATAAAGGCGAACTAGAGAGAGTTATTCTGACTTCGATGAGAGTGTTAAAATTTTGACTGCTGGAGAACGTTAATCCTGGTTGATTAAGCTAAATGAGGTGATGTGTTCCCTAGACGAAATCTCATTCTTTAAATATCATGCAACGAAGTTTAGGCAGCACGAGGTGTTTTTATGAAAATGGGAAGCTGCCTCCGAGATCCGTAATAAATACTTTTCTCCTTAAATAAATCGACTAATGGAGAGGGGGTGTGAAATTTGAGAGACCCAGAACCAGAAAAGAGAGATATGAAATTCTCTGATGATAAGCGAGGTAGGACTCAGGAAACAGAAAACTCCATACCTGTACTGCACAGTGGAAAAGAGCGCAGTCTACAACCAAGACCCGAAGAGGAGAGAGAGAGAGAGAGAGAGAGAGAGAGAGAGAGAGAGAGAGAGAGAGAGAGAGAGAGAGAGATCAGTCACTCGATTATATGAAGAAATTTGTTTTACCGGTGTAACAGAACGGCTAATTCAATTTTGCCTAAATTTTTTAGCTCTATTTCTAAGAAAAAGCGAATCATTCAAATGTCGTGTTCAATTTAATTGTTTAATGTAATTAATTAAATTGTTATATTTACGCACGGGGCTCGTAGAGACTGCAGACAGAAACTTTTTTGATTACATCGTTATCGTCCGTCCATCTTTTCTATTTAATAAGACTTAAAATAGAAAGTGACTATTCAAGGATGACAATGTAATAACGACAGATGCTGGGGATAATTCTGACAAGTGGCTAGAGTTGTTAGATGATATATGAGTAGGACAAGTGGCTAGAGTTGTTAGATGAGATATGAGTAGGACAAGTGGTTAGAGTAGTTAGATGATACATGAGTAGGATAAGTGGCTAGAGTTGTTATATGATATATGAGTAGGACAAGTGGCTTGAGTTGTTAGATGATATATGAATATGTTACGTATATGTAATTTAATTACTTGTGTGTTAGTTTTAAAATCTTTTTTATTTTAATTTTGTTTCATTACATTTTATTGTAATGATAATTTTCATTGGATTTGAATCTCTTTTCGGAAAATTCACTTGACCTGATTAGAATGTAACCGTTGCTTAAGCACTATTTTTAGCTCACCTTGGTTCACAGATTTTGTAAACATCGAGTGAAAACGATTGGCTATTACCAAGGTCATGTTCTGCTTGCGTGATAGTTCTAATTTGCAAACATTTTTTTTTTTTTTTAATTAAATCTAATAGTAATATTCGTTAAGTTCTTTCAAGGCGTACGTGTCTATCGTCTGTGCGCTTTTATTGCGTTGTTTCATCTGGGTGACCACATGAGCCACCATGTGATCTAAAATTGAGGGTTTTAATACTCATTCTCAGAGTTTTTCAGTCAGTCGTATTCATACACCTGAGAGCTCAAGGTGTTTCTATTGTTGATGCCAGCTTGTTCTGAAGTTCATCTATTTTTGGAATTTAATAATTTAAATTCTCTAGAAAACAACACAAGTGCTTTCTTTGTGAAAATTCTGGGAAAAAGACATTCAGTGGAAATTTATTCTGGAATTCTAAACAGAACATTATAAATTGTGTTTCAACGAGGAATTGTTGCCATCTGACGTCATCGCCTTCCATATTGGAACGTCATCGAGATTCGAACCTGGATTCAATTAGAACTGTTTAGTGATAGGACTTATAGTTTTCAATTCTAGGATTAATTTTTGGACTATTTTCACAAACCGTAAGTCCTATTTCATATTTTTACCTTATTTTCTAGGGAAATAAATTATTTTGTTAAAATTTGCAAAGCTTCTTGACTTCACTCTTTTCTTTAGTTACATTTGTACGAGCCTACACGTAACAGGTAGGATAAGTGGCTAGAGTTGTTAGATGATATATGAGTAGGACAAGTGGTTAGAGTAGTTAGATGATATATGAGTAGGACAAGTGGCTAGAGTTGTTAGATGATATATGAGTAGGACAAGTGGCTAGAGTTGTTAGATGATATATGAGTAGGACAAGTGGCTAGAGTTGTTAGATGATATATGAGTAGGACAAGTGGCTAGAGTTGTTAGATGATATATGAGTAGGACAAGTGGCTAGAGTTGTTAGATGATATATGAGTAGGACAAGTGGCTAGAGTTGTTAGATGATATATGAGTAGGACAAGTGGCTAGAGTTGTTAGATGATATATGAGTAGGACAAGTGGCTAGAGTTGTTAGATGAGGTATGCCAAGGCGCGAATACTTTGGTCATGGCTGATGATTGTAGCTATTTTGACGATGTTAACCAGAAAGCAATTTACCTCACCAAACTAAATTGGTGTGATAGACATTAGGAAATATAAATATAGGGAATCATACAAAGTAAGACTCCCTAATTAAATAGAAACGTTGTGTGATTCTCTTCAACAGCAGGGGTAAATGAAATGGAAACTATATTTACTGAAAATAATGTCATCACAGATGATGTATAAAGAGATATTGTAGATGCTTTACAACAAAACATATAAAGCAAACTTTGAATATGACTTCAATTTCTTTCCAGAATGTCTGCACGCATCTGTAAGGTAATGTAAAGGTACTGTAGAACGTCCGCACGTGTCTGTACGGTAATTTAATGACACTTAAAACCACTACAACCCTTGTCATCAAACACATAAAATGTTAGTTTTCCATTATTAAACATCCCGCGATTGTACAGTCTTCATACATTCATTCCTTGCTAATATTCCTTGCTATAAGTGTCGAATTTGACATTCTTTTTATCACACCTGTTTTAATCTTTCACAAACTTATCCTCGTTCGTCTTATATTTAATAAAGTTTTGATGTCAACCCACAACGCGTTCTGATTGGAGCACCATTTAGATAACCATCGTAAAGTAAAGGAACTGTCTTAATCATTGGTGGTAAGACAAACACTTTGTCCTTCGGATAGTCACTGATGTTATCCTTCACATAACTGTACAATTTTTTCTGTCTCAACATGAACGCATACAGAATCTGTATCGGCTATTAACAGACTCATTCTAAAAGCTTTCTTGTTTTCTCCAATTCATCAATTTTATAGTTCGAACACTGTAAGTCTACAGTAAATTGTTTTTCGTTAATTTGGTTTTATTCGTACTCATACAGACTAAAACAAATTCATCAGTACTTGTGATATTCGCAAACGAGAGATCCTTCCAGGATTTGAGAAGATTTATTTCCATCTGTACATATTTTAGCTATTATTACTTTCCTCAAATTCTATATCTATTTACTAAACGATTTGTCATCCATTAGTTTAAAATTTTTTCTCGAAGTAATTTGCTGCTTTTTTTGTTTTAAGCCTACATTCAATTCAGTGTAAGAATTGACCACTCTGTGCATCTTTGTTAGTTTTAAACATAAATGTACATACAGCTTCAGATTTCTGTAATGACTGATATTATTTTTTCAATTTTGATTTTTGATGTTCTAGTCAACAACGTAGAGAAACATCGAATCTCTACAACAGATGGTAGTACACTACATATAAGAGTGGTTTTGCATATCAATGTATAGTACAGTCAAGAGATTAAATGGTATTATTTTTTTTTAAATATGAGTGGTCCAGAAAAGAGCATGGTTTGGGCACATGATTTAAAATTGCAACATCTTTTATTTAATCTGTGTTAATCTGGCTGACTGGTTATCTATGAACTTGGGGTGTTGTTAAAATTATGAGTGGTCCAAACATGTTTTAATACAGGGGTACGAGATTTAAAATTAAAAGACGTATATGATTGGTCCAGTTCGTTCAATTTGTATACTAATATAGACTGGTGCCATATGCATTTTCTAGTAAAACCCTATCATTTAAATAAGAATTATCAGATTCAGAATTCATTGTTAGATGATATCACCTCTCTAACATTGGATGGAGCTCTTTCGACTTTTAAACAAAGATCCCATGCATCTATGATTCAATTATATGACATCTGTACTTACCTCGTGACGTTTATTGAAGAAATATGACAAGTTTGATGTGGTTGATCAAGGTTAATGTACAATTCCACGGTGAAAATTGATTCATACTATCAACGCTTGGATCTTTTAGTAATTGCATTAGGGCTATAAATTAATCTAATCTTTGAAAATAAGATTATACTGAAAATTTATGACAGACAGGTTTATACCACAAATGGCGGCTTTCTATATCATCAGCTTTTTTAATTTGGGATACCTCGGTGTCATTACTGTGACAAATCATGTAAACACAATTCAGTTACCTTCAGCTAGAAGCCATTTTCTGAATCCCTGAGTAGCTGTTACTGGTCATATCATTTCATTGTGAAAGATGACACACTTTGAATGAACAACGATAAGTTTCATTGACCGCGCTTATCAAACGGTCCCTTTGCGCCTTGTCGCTCGCATCAAGATTCACGCGTCTGAACTCCGATTACTCAGGTGTATTGTTTGCAGCTGTTTACCATGATGTTACTGTTCTTATAGTGAAGATGAAATGATGGTCGTATGGGAAAACAGTACCAGATTTTTTACTTGACAATGGAACTAGAAACAATGCACCTCCACAAACCTGTAACCTTATCCCTCAAAAGTCTCGAGTTAACTGGGCTCGTAATCGTAGGAAAGATAAAATGGAGTAAGATAATACAAAAGGGCAACTCAGTAGTTAAAGAACAACTCAACACTTTGACAACGTCGCCGTCTAATTCAGTTATGTCTGTATTTTTAAGCATCTAAAGGATGTACACACTATTGTTAATAAATGCAGATGTATTACATACATACGCACAGATAATACAGCTTTTGTTGCGCAAAGGTTATTTCCTTTCATGTACAGTGTTTATAATATTGATTTTGGACGGTTTCTGGAACGAATTTGTCCGTCAGAGTTTGTGAACAACAATATGAATATAATATCTTATTTGCCAAACTAATTTTAAGACTAGTTTCCCATTCTCCCAGGAAGAACAGATAATCAAAACTTATGACAATGAGGTCGACGGGGAATTGTAAAAAAAAATATTATGTATGCTTTGTTTGCCAAAAATGTGTTTGACGATTAGATGGATGTGGTGATAAACACGCTTACAACGTACAGGACCAGCCGAGTTGTCCAAAAACTTATGCACTACCTCAATCAAGTATTTTTTTGCCGTGAAGATGACATAATTAGTGATGAATGTGTGTCTTTACACAAAATTATATAGTATCACCCTTAGGAGATGTATTCTATTACACAATGTTATATTTCGTTCGATTTTGTGCGCATGTGCGTCCAACTCTTACATGATTGTGAGCAACACAGATAAATTAATATTAATTACCTCTTAAAGGAACTATTTCGCTCGAATTTGCCAAGTAGGGTAAGTTACGAATTCGCCTTGTTGCCCTATTGCTCAAGGACAACCAGAAGAAACTGGAGTGTGCACATTGTAATGCTTACGCTGAACTATCCCTCATAATGTGTATAACATGTTTCTTTGCTTATATCAATGTGTACAAGAATGCTGTAACGTAATTTTGCCCAGGGAACAGTCTTCATTTAGTTCTCATTGAAACTAGCAAGCATGTTACAATGTTTGTCCGTAGGGTTTAAGACACTGCCCACGTGGAGGTATTGTTAATCATGAGGTCGTTGCGCATGGCGTAACATCTGCCTAATTCCTGTGTGTGTGTGTGTGTGTGTGTGTGTGTGTGTGATTAGGATTTGTATCGTATCTTTAAACAATTTTTCAGTCATTTCGCTACGATGTCTGCAGTGTGTCGGTTTATAGTGATGTCTAGCATTGGATCATCATGCTGCAGACCTGTAGCATGATATCCCACCCAGTCACATTATCCTGACACCCGGCAGACCAATCCGAACACTAACCTCTTAAACCTGAGCGCCAAGCGATACAGCTGCTAGTACCATTTTTTATAAGTTTTTGGTATGGCTCGGCCGGCGCTTGAACCGGCAACCTCCCGCATCCGAGGCGGAAGTTCTAACCACTTAGGCCACCGCAACGTTCGCCTAATTCGTAACCTGCCCTCTTAATCCATATTACTGAACGGACAAAAGCGATTACGTTTATACATGTGTTACATCTCCAGAGTCTAACTGGCGTTATCACAGTAAACTGTATATCATTCTAACGATTTTTTTTAACTAGGTCAGCAAAAATATGTTACAAAGTGCAAGACAATGGATAAAGTTTCATCTTTCAGTTTAAACTATCAGTATTGGATAGCAGAGTGACACAGTTTTTATGATGCAGATAAGCAGCAATATGTGGCGATATGGCTTCTGATATGACAATTGGTGTACGAGGGAAATTAAATGTGGCTCTATGACCTCTAATGGGAATTCCATGTTAAAATGTCTGTAGGTTTAACAATAATGTGGCCCTATGGCCTCAGGGAGAGTTTAAAAAAATACCACCATACCATAATGATTTACCAGTATACTAGTATACCATGATAACATAAAAAGGGTTTTAAAATGGCATTATGGGTCCAAAGATTTAACATTATATGTCCTCACGGCCTTAAGGGGAATCGAACATTGGGGCTATAAAAATGGTTTTAAAAATAGCCCCATCGCCTAAAAGGAAAAATAGCATGAGATTTCCCTTTTTATCAATAAATTAGTTTACAAAAATGGTTATTTGGCCTCTAAAAGGGAATTCCATATTAGAAAAGGAAAACTTTTTAAATATATGTAAAATTAACGTGGCTCAATGGATACAGTGAGAAGTTAGCATACAAGCGATAATAATAGTTTTAAAAATGTCCCTATGGCCTCAGGTGAAGCTAGAATATTGAAAATGTCCATAATTTGTTTTTGTTGTTGTTTTTCTGTTTTGGTTTTATTTGATTGGGTTTGGGTGTTTTGTGTACATAATTAACACTATAGATACAAGGGGAATGGAGATGCTAAAAATACAATAACTTTCCAACACCTACATTTACTAATCAAGGAAAAGAGCAAAAATGCTTACACATTTACACAAGCATGCTATCTAGGGATAATCTGAAATGTGATGTTAAAACTATACTATTCTGTCTGATTGTCCAGTACCCACTCATATAATGACCAACACCTCCACTTACTAACTAACGAATGAGTAAGACAGCTTTCACACATATAATAAACATACTATCAACCCTGAAAATCGTAGGAATGTTCATACACATATCTACCAGCCAACTCACCATCTGATTGACCAGCACCCACCACTACCAACCAATACGCCGTTTGAGTGACCAGTGCCCATTCATCTACAGACCCACACCTACACCTGTTAACCAACGCCAAGGGTTGGAATCCTTGCAGATATTCACACATAATATCTCCCTGAAAAGGGTATGAATGTTCACACACATATCTTGTAACCATCACTCCATTTGTCTGACAAACACCCACGATTCTACAGACCAGCACCTACACTTACACAAAAGAAGATGAAATAGAAGCGAAACCATTTGTAAACAAAACTAACATATCCCTACAACCCCACAACCATCCATTCATAAACTAAACTATCACCCCCTACCAACCATATAATCCCTAAACCTAAGCAATAAAGTGTAAGTGAGAAAACATGTATGGAATGAGGACGTTGTGGTGGGGTGCGCCTGCAGTAGACAGTTGTTATAACCGGAGTTACAGTACGACTACTGCTGATGTAGCCAGCATTATTTCAAAAGACAAAGAATTGAATTTGGAGATGACTTTTTGCTATTTGTTATCTTCATAAAAAAATTTGCTGGCACCACCTTCTCCATCATTGCCAGCCTATGATAATTTAAAAAAAAAAGGAACGTAAGAAAGAATTACAGACTTATTTGTTTACAACGCCATAAGAAAGAATAACAGATATTGGTTCAGAAACAAGAAGAAGAGTAAAAAATAAAACCAGAGATGAAAACCGTGAACAGTCAACAAAAGAAAGTTAGCAGAATGTAAATGTCAGTTTGTTATAGAACATCGGGTAGAATGATATCACTGAAAGGAACTTAAAAAACTTCTTTGGCGAAACCTAACAGACAAAGACTTTCAAAATCCACGAATTCTAAACATTCCATTACTACATCAACGGTCACTACTGATATATCAGCAGCGGCAGCAGTCACTACAGTTACATCAGCAGTAGGATTTGGATGTGGAAAACGGTTAAGACAGCTATTGCTGATGTTGCGAAGTCCATAAGATTTTATTCAAAACCCATTTGTTCTTTTCAGGGCCACCATGATCTCTCAGAAAAGAGAAACTACTAACCATAACAACATTAAAAACAAAACAAACTCCAATACAAAAATATATGTTTCATGTAAATATCTTACCAATGCTAAATATAAATCAAAGAATGAATCAAGGCGTCAATTCACTAACGATTTGGTATATTCTCGCTAATAAGAATCATAATGAAAAGGCAAACACGTCACTCAGTTCCTGTTTTCCTCTTATCACAATCTTTCTATTTTGAATTTCTTCACTGGTATGAGTTCTGCTGTTTTTCCGCATGTAAACCTTCTAATGTTTTCGCTGGAATGGATTCTTCTGAACGCTCCTCCTTGTTCTCCTTTTTCATTTTCTTGAGACACTTTGGAGAGCCAATGCCATTTTCCTTGACAATGAAGAACAGTATCTTACTTTTATATCTGGACCTGCTTTCTAGTATCTTCAGGTTTCTTTTCTTTGACGTTGTGGATCTTCAATAGCTATTTACAGACATGGCATGTATTTTCACTTTCATCTCGAAATGAAAACTCTGGAGTTTCTCCAGAAGTTTTGTCTTAAGTTTACTTTCGAATGACTTTCGGTAAATCTCTGACAGGAGGTGGGATCTACCGTGGCTTTTCATCTTCACCGATCTAAACTCATTGTGTGTATTCTCCTCTGTAGAGGAGGCTCGAAACAAAGGAATAAAAAGAGAGAAAGGTAACTTGAAATGAAACTGAATCGTCACGAAAGATCGTGTAATATAAAGGTTCTCAGAATCGTAAAATAATTAACGAGTCTGAAAAAGTAAAAATAACGGAGAAAAAATGAGCACATAGTGAAAAGAATTGCTGATATGGAAAGGGATCTATATCTGTAGGGAAGCGTATTTTGCATAAAATATCTGTCAAAATGAAACATTATATTCAAATCTGTATCATATCAAGCACCTGCAATTATGCTAAGCCGCTATTCATATGCTGATACGTGTTCAAGAATCAAAATATAAAACGTAATATTTCGCATGAATTATCTTTCGTTCTAATGTATAGAATAATGGTGTCTTCACTTATAGTACTTTAAATGAAGTATGTATCACTACAACAGTCAGGAGAAAGTCCAATGAAATAGGCACTTGCATTTTGTTCATAAGTACGAAATTTGAACTTGATAACGATAAAATAATGACATTCATTATTTGTTAGAGATTTATTCTTGAACTTACCATTTGTTCTTCGCTATAAGAGCCAAGACTTATCTTCAACGCATTTTAGCTAATCTCGCCAGTAATTAGTTTTTATTCTGTTCAAACATATCGGATACTAAAGTGGCAACAGTTTCTATTAAGTACATGAAAGACTTATTATAAGTCTATTAGTTTTCAAAAAAACCAATATTGTGAATTCATGGCCGTGTTCTGCGTGGTTTCTAGCTTCCATTCATGGTGTCTCACAAAGGAAATTCTCTCATTATTTGCAAATATGATAACATTTGTTTTTAAACACAACTCTTAACTATATTGACAAACAGACCAACTCCCAAATAAAGTATTATATAAATTATTAACGAGTTTTGGGCTCAGTCAGTAAGTTATAGTTCTCTCCTCTCCCAACCCCCTCTAAAACTACTATAAATTCTTAAAATAATTTACGTCGGGACTACAATAGGATCTTAACACAGAATAGACAGATATAGAAAAATAATTATTGGTAACCAACACTAACTACATGTTGCATTGTATTTGCACTACCTTGTCAACAGTCTCTGTGACCTTTGCTTATAGTTTATTAGTCCTTACAATTAAATTTTAGACATTATGGGCTGTTTTAATTCTCGAAGGAATGCACTTATTTATTGGACTGTCTATCTTCATACAAGATGGTTTGGCTGACCAATTAAATTTTGCGGGAGAAGTGGACTAGGTTTTGGTGTTGAGCTTGGGCAACTATTATAATGGATATAACAGGGTTTATTTTTTAGGCCATTATTCAGATAAACGACATATTTTTTCAAGCTATTTCGAAGCCGGAAAGTTTCTTTTGAAACGAACTCCATCACCATCCCCACCTACCCTAGGAAAACCCTCAGATAAATTTAAATGGTTGGTCCTTAATAGGCGAATGGTGTATCCAACAGGCACAGTGTCGATAAAACTGTGTGGCTGACAATATTGGTCTGTTTACGTTAGCTAATTAAAGGGAAACCTGACTATAAAATAGGAGAATGGTTTACTCGGCATGCACAATATAAAGTGGACAGTGTACTCGTAAATTATTTATTTTCATCATGTCCCCTTTCCACTTTCTCTACATGCGTGTATTAGGAGGTATGGGTGATCTACCGAATCATGAAAACGAGTGTTTCAAAACAGTGTGTGTGTGTGTGTGTGTGTGTGTGTGTGTGTGTGTGTGTGTGTGTGTTTTAACGTAGCTTTTAACAATTTTAGTCTTATCGGTACGATGTCTGCAGTGTGGCATTCTATAGCGGTGTATAGCACTGGGGCATCAAGTCGCAGACATGTAGCATCATGTTTCATCGAGTCTCACATTATCCTGACACCAGACCGACCAGTCCTAACACTAACCTCTTAATGTTGTGCACCAAGCGAGGTAGTTGCTAATACCATTTTTATAAGTCTTTGGTATCACTCGGCGGAGGTTCGAACAAGCGACCTCTCATATTCGAGGCGGACGCTCTAACCACTTAGGCCACCGGAGCAGTGTAAACAAAATTTGTGTTCTAATCGATGTGAAGCAGGTAGGATTCAATACAGTGTCGCTTTATTTCTCTGCATAAAGCGACTACCGTATGCTGCAAATTTTTATAGTTAATGCGCTCTGACTCATGCAGCACAGTTTCCTAAACCATGAAACATGCTGTTGCATTCACTTTTGTTACTTATATTAGCACCCACACAAAGTAAATTATACTTGGCATGACCTATACAGTGGGGCCCCGGCTTACGAACGCCCTGGATTACGAACGATCCGGGTTACGAACGCCAGGTCGGCCAAAAAAATGACGGGGGTTACGAACGGTGATTCGGGTTACGAACCGAACCGCCATTCGCTTGCGCGCAAAATTTCGAACACACGAGCACGAGCTGCCTGTACTCAAATAGAGAGAAAAAAAAAAGGTGAGAAAAGGAGTCTGTGGTGTACTTGTGTTTATTTTTGTGTCATGTTTGTGTTGTTTTTGTGGGTTTTGAGTGTGTTTGTGTGTTTTATTGTTATGTATGTGTTGTGTTTGTACAGTACATGTACAGACTCCGACGACTAATAAAAAACTGAGAAGCTGCAAAAAAGAACCTGTAAAAAAACCTGTGAAAAGATGTAATAAAAAACTGTGCAAAAAGATGTAAAAATCCTCCTAATCATCCTCCACATCGTCACCTGAATCCCCTGCATTTTTAACATTGGTGAGTGCTCCTTTTTTCACCTTTATTTAATGTAGCAGCGATTTTCGGCGATTTTTTTTTTTTTTTTTCGGCTCGGGAACGGATTAAAAATTTAACAATGGGACCCTATGTGAAAACGCGTTCCGGGTTACGAACATCCCCGGGTTACTAACGCCGTCCGGGAACCGATTAGGTTCGTAAGCCGGGGCCCCACTGTATTGCTTGTCAAAGCAGACATGCTAAGTTTATTGAACCGTGTATCGGCAATGCAGTCTAATACAACATTTAAAATATTTTTTTTCCCATTCATAGCAGAGGCCTGCACTTATTCATCAAGTATAAGCGTGAAAGAAGCGAAAATCTTTAATTTGGATTTATTTCGTGAATGAAGAAATAATAGTAACAACTCTGTTTTACGCGTTTTGTCTTGGTATATTGTTTTAAAGTACCAATATTATTCTTTTTTATGTGTTAGCATTTAAAACTACGTATATCTTTATCTCACCGGAATGCTAACTTTCCTTGCACATGGTTTACATTATTTCGTCCATACTTTTATGCATGCATGCATACATACATACATACATACATACATACATACATACATACATACATACATACGTGCGGTGTAAATAATATCGCACTGTAAATGTCGAATGGTTCTCACTTGTATTACCGCCACTTTGAATGTTTTCTTTTAAACCATACTAATAATACAATAATAAGGTATATACATTATAAGACATATAGACACGTTCATTTAGTTTTCGTCTGCATCGTTCAGCTTGAAAGATGTAATGTAATTATTAATTATTGATTGCACATTAATGGATGTTGCCTCAGTTTTCTTAAAATTGCACGAACACTAATTACATTACACATCATGATGTGTTTAAAACTCAGATGTGGGATTTTATCATTATTTTTAGCATCAAATAACTTGTTGTATTGCTGTTGCTGCTGTTGCTGTTGTGGGGCTTAACGCCATTTTTCAGCACACGATAGGCTATACATGGCGGCCAGTATTAATGGTGGAGGAAGAAACCGGGAAATCCCCGGAAAGAACCACCGGCCCATGAGAAGCTACTGGCAAGCTTTCTCACATATCCACATTCGCCGAATCTTAGACTCGAACCAACGCAGACAGAGGTGAGATGGCAGTGATCCGTAACGGACAGCGCTTTAGACCACTCGGCCACTCGGGGCCCCCTGTTGTATTGCACTATGACAGGTGTCATACATCTTTCCAAAATAATAACAGTGACACGTTTTCTTAACCAGATTCAAGACACACACACACACACACACACACACACACACACACACACACACACACACACACACACACAACCTATTAATGACTTTAACCAAAACAGTCCTGAATCCGGAACGAATATTTGCGATGAAATACAATGCAATTTTTGACAGTGTCTCTAACTTAAACTTTTCAGTACATACAAATTTTAGTTTTTAGTATTTCATTTTGGACAATTTATGATGTTAATCATTAAAATTAACAATTACTGTTGAGAAAGTTAATTCGTTCTACTTTATATGGTATAGTGTAAATTGATTTGAACTGCCTTTACAAAATGACAATACTAGTTCTCCAAGATGGTTGGATGCTAAACTGACCTTTGGCCTCCTTTAAAAATCAAGCGAGAAAGAGAGAACATCTTAAGGCTCATGACTTCTCAATAAAAATGACCTTGTAGACATATTGGACGTCTTAATAAAAATTTGCTAAATCGACTAAACATTTCGCTCTATCAAAAGTATTACATTTGTGCTGAAAACAACATCATTTTACTTATCGTATTCAACTCACAATTCTAGTTAACTCATTTTCCGATTTAGCTTCCATAAAAAGATTTTACTCTTTTATTCATTAAAATCGATTTTTTTCTACAAAAAATTTTATTGATTTTTTCACTCATTTATATACATTGAATGATTTATATGCAAAATATCTAAAAATTGGAATTATGACAAGGGATAGATGTTTTATGTAGGATCGGTTGATTTTAACAGTACACAATGCAGTTGTATTTCCGTTTCGTGTGGGGAGAATCTCGTACTGTTTCCTTACATGCAGTGACTATAAAATTAACAGACGAGAGCAGCCAGAGTGATTGCAACTGTTGAAGATATTTTAACAGCATCTCTGTTCGACAGCCTTTGCTGGATGGATTACATTATTTTTTTTAGAAAAAAAACTGTTCTGACCTGAAATGTATTTAAGACTTTAACGCTAGAGCATTTTACTGTTCGTAAGTTTGAAAGGAATATACGCGGTTGAGTGAAAACAATGATTTTATATGTACCAAGTGTTGGGTTAGAGAATTTAAAAAATAAAAAATTTCCTTGCGCCGGTACAGTCTATGGAACAGTTTTCAGCATGATATTAACGGCATCTCTGCAAATATTTTAATGAGCAATCCTGATTTTATAACCGCATACCATTTGCATGTGGTGGCTGTGATATACCTACGTGATATGTTAACCTTGTATAATTTGTATTAATATCTTTTGTTTGTATTCGTTTATGCAGGAGATGTTATCAATGCTGCTATTTTACAAATTTGATGTATATTTGTGTTCAATGCAGGGCTCTAATGTAAATTATATACTAGATAATTATGTCACCCTGGATAAATAAGGATTATTATTATTATTATTATTATTATTATAATTATTATTATTATTATTATTATTATTATAAAAATCAAAGATAATTTTTCACTAAAACGTTTCAAAAGGGTAGTCAAACATTTCGTACATGAAGCGTCAATCTGTCTTTCCAAACCTCCCGTGGTTAAACGAACATCATTTCTATTTATTGCAAAATACTTTATCATGAACGATGTTAATGTTAGAATCCACTCATTGAAAGGTACCAAATGTTCTACAATCCCTCTAAAAACATTGTACAACCCTATGAGGCGTGACCGAGCTTATTATCACTTGATGATGTCGCGCCCCATGATCTATCAACTCCGACTAAATAGACAACAAGGCACTTCAGTTTTGTTTGTGATCGAGAGCTAAAATATTATCTTCCAGACCCATCACTTCGGAGTACATTTCTTTGTTGCATGCGCTACTTTAAGTAAAACCCCAGGACAAGCGCAGTTAGGGACGGGTACTGTATGTACTCTCTTATTAGTCAAGTCAAACTTCGAAAAACAAAGATCAAGATCTGCCGTAGCATAGTGTGCCCGCAGATCAGGATCTATGTTGTTGGTTGTACTGATTACTTCTAACAAACTGCACAGACCAAGATCTGTCGGCGCATAAAGCAGTTCGCAGTTAGATTCATGTTATAAGAGAGTATATACGGTATGTAAAAAAAGCCATTTGATTTCGATAAGATTGTTACTCCTAAGCTTCTTCTTCGCGGTAGTCTTTTATACACAAAGACCGTAGATAATAGAGGGCAGGTGTTTAACATCTCTTGCTGCTACCTACTGGGTTTCATGCTGACCACTGTAACAATAGAAGATCTTTACAATCCCGATAAAAGATGTTTTCAAGGAACCTAGGACGAACACTATTGTTGCAAATTGTCAGCTTCGTCAGATATTTGATAAATAAGGTAATTCATTCTCTATTCTGTATGAATATAACTTCCTCTTTTGACGGAAAAGACAAGTATGTTTCACTTAATTAGGATACATACCATCTGCCAATCAAGAACATGTATAAATTTGAGTACAAAAAGTCCGATAATGGAGTAATTATTCGGAAGGATTGAATTTTATTATATGACTGAGGTCATGCTTAATTTATTAAAAATGTATTATTTCGCATAAAATTTCCCCCGTGTTTGATGAGCCAATGAAGGGGACATCATTATTCTGATCCAATGTATTCAGTGAACCTTGCAATTTAATCGTAAAGCTATATTTTGAAATAAATAAAACCCACAAAACATAACATGCTGTCTTTACTCGCTTATAAGACGAACCAAAAAAAACCAAAAAAAAAACCCCGCAGATCAGCCGTATAACACTACGCCTGCAGATCAGGATACCTTTTGCTTGTTCTACTGATTGCACCTAACAAACTGCACAGACTAAGATCTGCCGTCGCATAACGCGCCGGCAGATCTGGGTCTGTATATTTTGCAGCTAGACGCGTCTTATAATCTAGTAGACACGGTATATATAAGTCTTGATTAATGTGGTCGTGTTTATCAAAATATGCTTTCTCTCAATCAAAAATGTAAAAAATAAACAGTTTGGCAAGAAACGATTTCGTCCACAATTAAATAACCACAAGAAGAAAAATAACATTTAAATATGAGGCTTTTATGCAAGAAGATGTTTAAAAAATATAGGAGAGAGGAAGTTTCTCACGAATGTTTGAGCTACAGTGTACATAAGATGGTGTACTAATTTTGAAAACAGGCAATGACAGTAAAAATAAATCTAGTGATTCATCTGTTCTTTTATATTACGTATTTGCTCGAACAAAGCATCTCCGCGCCTCTGGAGAGTCAAACACTGTACTTCATATGGTTAGACACTTGTTGTATTGTTGTTTCTTCTCGGAAAAACAAGATTTTTTTTTTATCTTGGAGAGTTCGCTTGTCTCGAGGCGGAGCATTCGCTTTATAACTCGATTGATCCAGATTATCACTAGTAGGAGGTGCTGAAGGGGTGGATAGGTTAAAAGGTTGTAAACTCCTTTTATCAGGCATTTCGACAATTTCAAGTGTATAATGTCAATTCCGAATACATGCAGGGAATTGGAACAACTCTGACGATTTTAGCTTGCAAACCAAGTGAAATGAAAATGGGGCTTTTCTGTTATTATAAACTGTAAATAAACGAAGAAGCAAATTTCTTTAGTTCCTGAGCAGACTACGATTGATTTAAAACAATATCTTAATAATATTCAAAATCCATACTCTTTGAGAACGTTTTCATTCAAGATCCTGAAATTATTTGCGTGATAATTTAATTAGTATTTCGGGTGCATATATGAGACGATTCAAATGTTTCCCCTCCTTTTTTCTTGTCTTTCAAAGCCCTTGATTAAAATGTACACAATACAACTAGTCTATTGTTAGATTCGTTGCAGTTTTCCCTGACTGTAAAAAATACTTGAAAGTACAAACGCGCATATAATTAGAAAAATACTGGTCATGTCTCTAGTGTAATGCCGATTTATATCAAGAACAACACACCAGTACAAACTTGATACCGAGAAAATGGGCTATTATTACGCGATATAATACTGGCTAGTGATAAAAATGCATGCGATCGGTTTCTTCCTTGTTTTGTAGCTTTTCATTTGATTTAGCCCGCTGGAAATGGCCAGCAAACGGGACAGCATATGGTTTCGGGATTGTAAACTGTAACACCGTACAGGGCGGTAAAATGAGACCACCGCTGTTGGAAATGTCTTTTGAATATATCACCCAAGCTCTTGATTACAAGTTGTCAAACTCTATCAGCCATTGAACTGAAAATAATGCATTATTGTGCAACAAATGACACGATTAAGATTTCAACCGGCCACCCTTTCTTACAAGACGACACAAACCAAATGAGGTATATATATATATATATATATATATATATATATATATATATATATATATATATATATATATATATATATATATATATATATATACCTATATATATACTATATATATATATATAGATATATATATATATATATATATATATATATATATATATATATATATATATATATATATATATCACATTCATTAAGAATAACATGGCATTTAAAGTGTTGGTATATCAAATTGTGATCCGTCCATGGCGCAATAATACGCATATATAAACATTCTCACAACCGTGTGCTATTGATTCTAGATCAATGATGAATTTCTACACATTAATCATTAGTGACGTATGAAAATAACGATAAAATCCCAGTTTTCTAAATGAATTTAATATGGTACACAATTTCATCGCAATCCTTTCTGCTTTCTGTTCCCCCTACCCTCCCATGCATAACGGAAAAAAAAAACTACGCAGAAATCTGGAGTGAGAGAGAAAACGTTTTCATGTTGGATGAAAGCCTTGAAATTGAACTTACAACAACTAACCTACAAGAATATGGTTTGTCGTAATGGAATGTGTGCACTTTCCTTGGGATGTATCTACAGTGTTTATATCATCAACGATACAAAGTTGCAAACCCTGTCGACATTATACGGTAAATTTCTCGGTTTCGTGGTACATATACTGTGATGTATTTAATGTTTTGCTGTTGTTGTTGTTGTTTCTTAAACTTATTATAATGTTCTAAAAAAAAGTATTAATTAAATATGAAAATGTCCAAAGGTCCCCTCCCTCCCTCCCTCCCTCTCTCTCTCTCTCTCTCTCTCTCTCTCTCTGGATCATCGAAGCAAGATACAGGCGAAAATCTATGAAAAGAATAGCGTATAGGATTTTCGCTTGTGTCATCCCAGGTTGTCTCTGGACATATGAATAATGGTAAAAGTTAAGTCAAACCGATTAAAGAATAAGAGAGAGAGAGAGAGAGAGAGAGAGAGAGAGAGAGAGAGAGAGAGAGAGAGAGAGAGAGAGAGAGAGAGAGAGAGAGAGAGAGAGAGAGAGTTTTATGATCGGTAGTACTGTTATTAAAGCAGAATAATGACTTAGATCAACTTTCAATATATTAAAATATTTTAATTACCTCTTGTTGGTTCGTCATTTGGCTTAGTGTCTATCCCACATTAATTGCCATGCGCAGGTACGTGAATGGCTTAGCGTTCATGTGAATTCGTAGCTAACCAAGTGTTGCTAGTGCTTTACTTTCTTCATCAAAACCATCTTTCATGTTTAAATCATAAGCGTGTATTATATTGATTTAATCAATGTAAGAAAAATAGAAACTAAGAAAAGAAAGCAATCAACGGAATAATATGCCAAGGTGATTGTGAATAGCCACAAAAGGTATAGAACTACATTTTGTAGCGGACATACTCGGGGATGTGAGGAGTTCAGTCACTCGGTCAATACACAGCTGCCTGTAGTAAATCTTAACTCCGTTCAAAGGGCAAATATATGAAAAATTTATACATCTCGTGGTACATCATTGATACAGCGTACATACTATATATATAAAGGTGCCATCTGGACCTTTAATACAATTAAGCGTGGCATGTACAACTGTGACTATTGTGCGATTAAGATGTAACAAAAAAGAATACATTCTGCAATTCCACGACCGATAACATCTCTGCACGTGTAATAATGGGAATTTGTTGAATAATCTAGACTGCCATGTATTGAAACTTATCGTATGCTTATAAGGAGATATTTAGAAGTTAGAAAAGTGCTCCAGACATTCTTTTATTATTTAATTAAGTGTTAAAGATTGGATATTATTGTGTAAATATCTTCATATTTTCTTTAATTTATATATTGTCACATGTGAAATATATATCCTTATAAACTATCTCATGTAAAAATATATCCTTATATTTTCACATACGAGAAATACAAGAATTCCCATCACGCCTTGCGAAGCCTGATCGTGTGTGCTTACAGAAAAGATGGTGCTTGCAGCAAGAACAAAATGAGGACTTTGTCAGTTGCAACAAATAAAAGGAAACTGCATAACCTTTTAGGCATGGAAATTATTTTTTTCTGAACAAATTTGACTTGACGCCGATTTACTTTTCATTGAAGTTATTTCCCCTGTATTGCCTTAAGAGATTGTTAGATAGTTTACAAACTGGTTAAAATGTAATTTATTGCAATAGATTAGGTCGGCTCAAATCCAACGCTCTCTTAAATCGCCGATATTTTTATTGTACTAAATTTGAGGTATGCGACATTTGTATATACCTCTCTATTTTAAGATTTTATTAGATTTTTGTGATTACTTGTTTAATTATTGGAAGTCTGTGTTGGAGAAATATTCCTCAGCCCGAGTAATTAGCCATTTCCTAGGAGCAACCGTCACAGAGTGCAGTGTTGATGAGATTTCATGATGGTATGATTTAGTTTCGTAGTGAGTTCAGGTCAGAGCCGCAAAAGTGGGCATTTAGCCAAGTAGTCCCTATTAAAATCTGTGTCGATTGATTGTGTATCTCTTGGTGAATGATTTGTGATAGAGGCTGATAGCTTGTACAGTGGAATATTTGAGAAGGGATTGTTCCATTATCTGGAGATGCCTTTTATTGTTGCTGTGATGGTAAATAAGGTATAGATTTGCAGGCGAAATGAGGCTTAAAATCATGATTTGACTGAAATAGGAGTAGAGTAGGAAAAATAGTTCCCTGTAGTTGGTGTTTGAGTTGAATTTATATTTTCACGATGTGAAGTACTGGCGGTACTTTACTCAAAAATAATAAGGAGATCACATGCAGTTGTGAGGTTGCCATGCAATTGTGAAGTTGCTATATTTGTGGTCATGCATTAATTATAGGAAAATTATTTATTGTTTGGTCGCATTGGAATTTTCAGTAGACAACGGCTGTTGTCGAGAAGTCCTTGGAAATCAGATTACAACAAGTGACTTATAGCAGGGTTCAGGCCAGGATTGGATTCCCTTGGTAAAGAGACCCCTTTGGCTTATTACAGTATCATCAGTCTGTCAGTAAAATTGAAAGTGGGGTGATCTTACAAAAAATGAGGTGGGGTCGTGTGCTGAAGGAGCGTTTAATTCAAGGATTCGATTCACGAACAAGTTTGGTTATAATAACATGCAAATTGTATTTCCCAGTTAAATACCGGATATATTTTATCATGCTGCGCATAAAACTATATATTTCAATTCGTGGTTTCAAGTAGAACAGTATGTGCCTAGAAATATAATACAAGCAGTAACAAACCTCTCTTGTTGTTACAGATTTGAGGGTGTGCTGTAACGTTCGTATGTAGAAACAACGCATTTTAAATAGCACAACCGTCTTTCCCGTGCACTTTCTAAGTTCAAGTCGGAGCCTGTATGGATAATGAAATTTCAGTTTACACAAAATTGAAATATTCCATTTTCCCCACATTTTTGGTGACCACAAAGTATTATTCGATTCAATTAAATGCACAGGGAAATTCTCAAACAAATTATTATCGTGATTCTGTGGGGAACTCAGTCTTGAATATTTGAAGTCCCCTGGGAAGATTTTTACAATTTTATACTAGTTCTAAAGTATAACCACCACTGGAAATGGATTTCCTCTTTGATTATGAAATATAGCAAATGTTAATCCGAAGCAGTTGAACAACTGTTGTCAGAAGATATTGCTTTCGGCAGCATTTTTATGGCAGCATCCATCAGAAATCTTTAGTGAAAACACCATGTCGATTTGAAAATCTTTGCAGAATATAAAGACAAAGGTTTCATACGATGCTGCCATGATAAAAATGAACACATAGACAGTGATAGATTGATATATATATACTGGCTACTCGACAAAAAGACATAAATGCTATATGCGCAAAATATTGTAAATGTTGTCATGTTCTCTTTCAGTGCTTGTTAAATTCCTACTTTCTGTGTAGTTGCATCACCCTAGTTATACTTACAAATAAATACCAATTTCGTTTTATCCAGAAATATCTTCGACCTCACTGAAATATTTTTTTTATTTGCTCTCTATTTGATTTGCTTTGTTTGGTGAAAATTTGGAGTCAGATGATGAGAAATATTACTGATTTGTACTGAATGCACATAACTTTTGTTTCTGGTACATTTATGTTATCTGAAAATTTTGTGTAACAAAACGATTATTTTGATCAATTATTTTGTCTTCCAAGTTTGTCATTCTTGTGAGGGAATATTGATTGCAAATGCCTGGTTGCATTGATTGACTCGTACAAAGATTTAGTTGTGAAAACAACTTTAAAACTTGTTTAAACAATGTTGCAAATTCTATTTCACTCAATCGACCAAACGTGAAAAGCACAATCTAAACATATTTTTCGATGTATACCAGCATAAACATAAATGTTTACAAGTTGCTCACACATTGTGGCAATATCCGGTTCTGTATTTCTTTTTAATCTGAGAGATCATTGATTGAATTCTAAAGTAGAAATGAATTTCGGGTAACTCTAGATGACTGTTTCAATCGATGGAAAGTTAAGGTAAATTTGTTTAATTAAACACGTGTGACTGTCGTAACGAATGGATCAGAAGAGCCTGTCTGACTATTAGAAACAGACAGATAACCATTCAATGGCGGAAAAAAATTAAGAGTCAATAACCTGAGATTGACTTTAGATCATGGGAACCGGCTGAATTATTTTCGGGGGGGGGGGGGGGCAAACATGCAGGGGTCAGCTATTAAGTTTTACGAAATCCCATGCAGATGTAAACATCCTCCATTCTTAGGTCTCCATGCCTGTTAAAGATTTCATAAACACCGATTTTTTGTTGGCAGCAATAACTATAAATGAAGATCAGAATAAATGGTGTATCGGTATTTTCAGAATAAAATCAGCTACACACTCTTTTTCGCGACAGTTTTGGCAGCATATTTTTGCACAGTATTTTCTGTCTTTCCTTAAAATACTTTTATATATGAATTATTACCGAACCGAACGAATGAATCAGCACCAAAATTAAAAATGAAAAGGTTCATGTGCGACCATGGACAACAGAGATTTCTTTAATATCTAACCTTATACTCATCCTGAGTACAGAATACACATACTCTTATTTTCATATCACTTTTTGAGGGTCTTTATGAAACTGTTTATGGTGCACTTAACACCAGGTAATGCATTTTACTTAAAACTGAAAACTAACAAGTCGAGCTGAATGTTTCATAGTTTCATATAATGTTAAATTTGCTAATTCAGTGCCAGACATTTAATCTCCGGCAGGCATATGCATGTATGTGTATGTATGTATGTGTGTGTGTGCGTGTGTGTGTGTGTGTGTGTGTGTGTGTGTGTGTGTGTGTGTGTGTGTGTGGTATTTGCAGGTCTAAGAGTTTTCATTTCACAGTAACATTGTCTTAAATCACTTTTGTGTCCTCATTATTTCGAAAAACAATATCGAATTAAAGCATATCAAAAGTGATATATTATTCATCGAATTTTGTAATTTAAATTTGGCTTGCATTGGTTTGAAGTCTAATAATGAATCATCTGGCAAATACTTAATTAAAGACAATATCAGATAAACAGTGTACAGTTAGTATCTTTCCCGTTTATGATAATTTTACTGAAATCAGCCAGTTAACTCAATAAACTTATTCATGCTATGTTATTCTATGTTTTACTATGCTATGCAATTATTTGTTCTGCTATGTTATTCTTTTATTTGTTTTACTATGCTATGCTATTGTTTTGCTATGTTATTGTATTATTTGTTTTACTATGCTATGCTATTGTTTTACTATGCTATGCTATTATTTGTTTTACTGTGCTACGCTATTATTTGTTTTGCTATGTTATTCTATTTTATGCTATGTTATGCTATGCTCTGTTAGGCTATGCTATGTTTCGGATTCGCCCTAATTATCCCCTCACCCTGCTCGACAAATCTGTCTAATGTAACTACAATAGCTGTAAGGCAGATGCAACACTTTTTTCCTCGTCAAGTTTTTGTCATATAAAATTTGTATGACCTTAGGTTGCTTAGAGCAATGAGGCAGACGACAGTAAAACTCGTGATTTATTTCACGCTGTATTGGTCTCAGATTAAACAATGATATGTTATATACTGCGTTACGGTGAAAAATAACGGAATCTTGCGAACAAGTATTATTTTGTGCAAAGGATATAGTTTTCTCTACACCCTAGACATTGCAATTATTTTAAAAGAAGATATTACATTTTTCTCACTTGCTTGAACTTCAAAAAAATTCGTGTTTTTTGTGACTCACTTATCCATCACTTACTCATATGGGAATGAAAACTAATTGCACGTTTATTTCTACGGGACCTTAATGGACAAAAGGCATCGCATATTCGTGCAACACTGAAACGGACAACTGGTACGACCAACTGGTTTAATATCAGTTATGTCATATTGAGGCCTTGTTAGGGTTACAGTTTCAACTCGACAACTCATTAATATCACTGACACTGATTCGGTGGTTTATTAAACAGGGTTGATTATGGATGACCTAATACATTGAATTGGGGTGTGTGTCTGGTGATTATATGTCCCCAGGTATTTAATAATCATTCTTTTATGTACAGGTTAAAACCTATATAACCATCTCATAATAAGCCAGATTTGTATAATTCATCAACAAAATTTGTATAAGAAAGATTAATCAATTGTATTATTTTACGTGCTTGTAGGATTGTGCCAGTGTACTCAGTTAAGATCACGAGGTTAAATAATAAACAATGCCTCTCAGAAATTATTCTTGTTGGGTGGTCTAAAAGTACGTGTAAGTTAATCCGACCATACCAGGTCTTACTGGATATATCCTATGAACTTTTCGTTTCAGATACCTTCCTTAGTGTCCATTTTTGTCTTCAAAGTCATCTATTATATATATATATATATATATATATATATATATATATATATATATATATATATATATATATATATATATATATATATAACTATAGCCATAAAAGTGGAGTTAAGACAAGAGTAGGAAAATAGTCAACGTTCCAAAAATTTGCAAACCATCAGTCTCTGTAATCGTGACAACAACATTATCTAGTGATCAAATATTAAATCAACTATTCATTCTGAGGTACATAACGAGAAAATATAATTTTAATGCAGAGCATGACACAAGGCATTTCTCAGACAGGTAAAAAAAATGAAAATCTTGTAGCCTTCTGACAATGCCTGTTCATCTTTAATTCTTTTCATATCAAAATCATTTTGATGAAACCCAGAAGATACTCACTTGCAGTGTAACTAAGACGTTATTAAACAAACTGTTTCTCATTTACGAGATCAAGTTTAACTACGGGACTGACATTTTATTTTAATGTGTGATTTTAGAACAGTATTTCGCTGCTTATACTTGTCTAATAGAGTGGGGGTGATCCAACGATGGGCTAATAGAGTGGGGGTGATCCAACGATGGGCTAATAGAGAGGGGGTGATCCAACGATGGGCTAACAGATAGTGGGATAGGTTTCTATCAGACAGCAAACAGATGGTGTTATATTTATTCTGAATCATCGCGCGCAGATATAATCTTAAATAAAAGACATCGGATGTTCACACAAATATGGTGTAGTTTTCTTTCTTTCTTTGATATGTCTATTTACAAGTAAATAAAGCTGAATTTTTTAAATCAATTTCGCTACATGCAAAAATGAAACATAAAGTAACACTTTCTCACTGATCATTTAGGAGATGAGTAACCGTTTAATTGTATAACACACTAGCAAGAACGTAGGTTTCGATACAAAGCGACCTAAAATATCAAAGGTCGTTGTAATGATGATACACAGGTATGGCTTTTATGAGTTACTTTCAGTAATATCTCTGAGAACAACAAAGCATCCAAGTTTGTTCTGGTTTGAAACCCGTTGTTCCTCTGGGGACAAATATGTTAACACGGAAGCCCAGCAACGTGGATAAATGTGCAGACGAAGCGATTGATTGTTGGAATTACCCGTGCTATTTCTTTATCAGCATTGATTTTATTGAAAACACTCTCGCCCTTTACTTCTATTGTGCCACAGAATAATTTTTCCATTATGAACACAGACTAAAGAGCTTTTGATATCAATGATTGCACGTTTTTTAATACTGGTCCGAAAATTTATTTCCTTGTCTAAAATTGTTCAGTAAATGTGACCATTGTTCGAATAATTTTTTGAAGTACAAAGATTAAATAGAATGCAAAGTAAACACAACAGAAAATTGATGAAACTCTATAACCTTAGCCGTTTCTTGTGTGATTAAGACGCAATGCTTTTTATCTTATTAATTAAATGAATGTTCGATTAGTACCTTACCTGTGTCTGATTAAAGACCAAAGTTTGTATTATAGAATCAACATATGTGAAGTAAACTGATAGGTGTTCGATCGTTATGTCTTTGTTCCGAAAAGGCACTGCATGTAATCATGCCACCTTAATAACACTTTAATGACAGAATTTGTAGTTAATTGATAGAGCGTATATTGTTTATGGTAGTCCTAATGACCGAACTGTCATTTATCTGAGGGTAGTCTTAATAAGCCCTTTCACAGTATAGTATAGTATAGTATAGTATAGTATAGTATAGTATAGTATAGTATAGTATAGTATAGTATAGTATAGTATAGTATGGTATGGTATGGTATGGTATGGTATGGTATGGTATAGTATAGCATAACATAGCATAGCATAGCATAGCATAGTATAGTACAGTTCAGTATAGTATAGTACAGTGTAGTATAGTGTAGTGTAGTAGTGTAGTTTAGTGTAGTGTAGTGTGGCCTAGCGTGGTGTGGCTTAGTGTACTGTGGTATGGTTTGGTGTAGTGTAATGTAGTGCAGTGCAGAACAGTGTAGTGTAGTATGGTTTAGTGTGGTGGTGTAGTGTGGTGTTGCGGGGTAGTGCAGTGCAGTGCAGTGTGGTGCTGTGTAGTGTGGTTTAGTGTAATGTAGTGTAGTATAGTGTGTAAGGTCCTGAAGGTCCAATTGCTTATACAAATAACAATGAGTTGTGTGAACACGTAAAACGAGACAGAAAAAAATACTTGAATTGAAAATTTACTTAGTGTTGTTGTTGTTGTTGTTGTGGGGCTTAACGCCATTTTTCAGCACACGATAGGCTATACATGGCGGCCAGTATTAATGGTGGAGGAAGAAACCGGGAAATCCCGGAAAGAACCACCGACCCACGAGAAGCTACTGGCAAGCTTTCTCACATATCCACATTCGCCGAATCCTAGACTCGAACCCACGCAGACAGAGGTGAGATGGTAGTGATCCGTAACGGAGAGCGCTTTAGACCACTCGGCCACTCGGGGCCCCATTTACTTAGTAGAAGAATGTACATATACACTCCATAAGCATGTAAGAAAACGATTTCCTTGGAGAAGGGACCGCTCCGGTGGCCTAATGGTTAGAGCGTCCGCCTCGGATGAGGGAGGTCGTGGGTTCGATCCCCGGTCGAGTCATGCCAAAGACTTACAAAAATGGTACTAACAGCTGCCTCGCTTGGCGCTCAGCATTAAGAGGTTAGTGTAGGACTGGTCGACCAGGTGTCAGGATAATGTGACTGGGTGGGACATTATGCTACATGTCTGCGGCATGATGCGCCAGTGCTAGACATCACTATAAACTGCCACACTGCAGGCATCGTAGCGAAATGACTGAAAAATTGTTAAAGCTACGTTAAAAATCCAAAATCACACACACACACACACACACACACACACACACACACACACACACACTCCTTGCAGAAGGGTTTATGATAGTCATGTAAATGATCTGTTGCAGACAGACATTGTTCACATGCAAGTGTATGAAAAATACAACAAGGGATACAAATAGACATTGACAGTGACAAATGTCTTCTCAAAATACGCTTGGGCTGGAATTTTTAATTGAAACAAATATAAAAAATAGTAAGAAATTTATTTGACACAACAATACCAAAGCTGGATAAATAAGATTCGCAGTTTCCACCAATCAGTCTTCCGACGAGAACAGAAATAAACAGAATTATTTGGCAAACTAAACGAAGTATCACCAAAAGTTTTCCTTATCTCGTTTAATGTGTGTTTAAACCAATATAAATTTGAAGTCGGAGAATTAAATTAACCATGTTTTATCCTTTCTTCATTTTTCTGAATAAGTTAAATCATACTAATTATAAGTATACAAATTATAGTTTTGGTTCCAGTAAATGACTAGTAAGATTTATTTGTTAGACTTAGAATGGGAGAAGGTAACAATAACGTTTTATAGATAGATGTATTACGTCTAGGTTCTTAAACTTAACTAACAAGACAAGGTAAACCCAACAAGCATTGATGTGTCTAAATTATGCATTTATTTAAATAAAATATAAAATCAAACGAAGTAAAATAATTAAAAATAACTTACAGTCTACGAATTATTAGAATATTATCCTAAATTGTACTATAAATTTCTCACTAATCCGGAAACTGCCCAGAGGTACTCCGAATGAAGGTTCAAATCTGTCTGTGCGCTACCGTGCTGACACCACTGAAAAAACAAAGTTCTACATCCAAACGTTTTAACTTCAAGCTAATCCCGTGAAAGTAGAATATCACTGAAGTCTTTGAAAGCTTCACATAATCAAATAGAATTATATTAATACTCAAGTCCTTGAATAAATTCACATAATCGAATATGTAATGACTTTAAATTTCAGATTTTCCATTCTGCTAAATCCAACGAACAAATATTATAAAGAAATCACTATTTCTTTCCCTTGCAGAACTGGCATAGGCTGCTGTTGATGTAAATTTTAGCATTATTGCTCTGGTCGAGCCAAATACATACATTTTTAAGTCTTATACATCAGCAAACTGTGTCCGATTCAGGGGCTGATCATTGAATTATATTAATTTGGAGCTGTAGTTTGCTATATACAGTATTAAATTTATTCCAAGGAATTACAAGTATTTTTTAGCTGTGTCTATCAATATTTTCTAATGTGTCCTCTGATGCACGTTGCAAGATTATAGTAAACAACTTGAATCAAAACATTTTTTGTTTTATTCTTTCCGTTGGGGAAATAGAAGATATTGTTTATTATATTTTGATAGTAAAGAACTGAATATCTATCTTTTTAATAAAATGGATAATTTACTCATTTCTGTTATCAATTGGATTTGTAAAATTGATTCTTTTTGACGGTTTTCTAAGTTGTTACGTGTAGGCTCGTACAAAAATAACAAGAGAAAAGAGCGAAGCCAACAAGCTTTGTATACTTTAACAAAATAATTTATTTCCCTAGAAAACAATGCAAAAATTGGAAATAGGACTTACGGTTTGTGGATATAATCCAAAATATAATCCTAAGATTGAAAAATACAAGTCCTATCACTAAACAGTTCTAATAGAATCCGGGTTAGAATCTCGATGATATTCCAATATGGAGGCGATGACGTCAGATGAGGTTGTTGTACTAATGGCAACAGATCCTCGATTGAATCACAGTTTATGTTTCTATTAAACTCCAGAATAAATTTCCACTGAATTTCTTTGTCCCAAAACTTTTTATGAAAAAGTACACTTGTTGAGTTCTCTAGAGAATAAATTATTAAATTCCAAAAAATAGAAAAACTTCAGAAAAGCCGGCATCAACAATATAAAACACCTTGTACCTTCAAGGTGTTAAGAATATGACTAACTGAAAAGCTCTCAGAATGGGTATTAAACCCAACTAAAACATCATCCCATTCTCACGTGATAAGTCACGTGGTCTCTTAAGACTTGAACAAGGCAATAGAAAAAATGAAATTTGTCACGTAGCAAGAACAGCCCTATCTAAGAACCAAATTCTCACACTAAAAATATATAAAAAAAGAAAGACTGTTTACAGTTCAACTAATATGCGGGCCGAAATGACCTTGGCAATAACCAATCGTTATCACTCGATGTTTACAAAATCTATGAGCTAAAATAGCGCTAATGCAATATCTTTTACCTTCTAAACAAACTGAATTTACTGAAAACAAAATATCGAATCCCGTGAAAATAATCATTACAATAAAATGTAATGAAACAAAATAAAATATTTTTTTTTTAAAAACTAACACACAAGCAATTTAATTACATATACGTAACAAAGTTAATATATCGTTCCTGTTAAGTAACGAAAAATTCAAACACTTAACTTTCAAACAACCAATAGAAACTGATGATACATTCATAGCTTCGCGTTTTACGTTGCATCCTTTTTTTCTTTCCTTTCTTTTCAATTCGTGTTTGTTGTAAGCGATATGGAATCTCTTTCCTCTTTATATACTTCCATCATCCGAAAAAGATTTTCTTTTCATTTTTTAAGCGCTTCACTTTGTTGGTTATCTGTGTTACCGTATTGCTGCAACATTAATTCTTCACCTCTGTTGTATTCGGTAACTATCACGTGTAACTCCTCAAGACTCATTTCGTTTCTCACTTATTATTTTACTCACCGTATGTATAGTCAATGCTGTTGAGTTGACTTACAGCAAAGGTTACAATCTCATTGTGTTTTAAACTTTATTGTAAACTAGCTTTTCTTTAAAAGCTTTTTCAAAAATTCAAAGAATTTTGCATAAAACCCAAACGTTAGAGAAATAACAAATCCTGTTGCTATTCTTGCACGTCTAAACTAGTAGCAGCAATACCCATGCCACCTGATGCAGTCACTATGCTAATCTGTGCCTAGTTAAGAAAACGTATATCTTATTTTTGCCTTTTTCTGACACCTCTGCAATCTCTTTCATATTAAATAATTCTAAATTTCGTTGCCTTCCATCAACCTGAAATTATTATCACTATCTATAAGTGGAAGTGGTGATACTGGATAAAGAGACAGACAGACAGACAGACAATGTTTATTAATATCTAACCGTCTTCTTCAAAGCACGAGGGCTGAATTTGCTGATGTATGGTGAATAATGTTAATTATGTCGTTTTTTCTTTTACTGATGTTAAATTCATACATTTCTTGAAGGTTAAAATAAACGTTTTTGCTACGCCTACCGCATGTCTAGAACTAGATTGGCCTCTTCCTTAACCGATTGAACTTGTTGAACTTTAATATGTTGCTTATCAGGTGAAACTGTTTAAGAAATGGAGCTCGTTGGTTACATGTTTAAATACATCAATCCCAAACCTGAGAAAAAAGGTACATAACTGACCAAGTAGTACATTTTGCTTTTACTGTTCTTCTTTAACAAACTTTATCTTAATCGTCGATTCAATGTTTCTGATTGGACTTTTTTAAGTTCCTGTGCACGTTTCCAAGTTGTTTTTCAAGTTCAGCTCTACCTGAACTATTCTTTAGTTGCAATGTTGCCTTCTTTGGCGATTTGGAAACTTGTTCTGATAACCTTACTTTGTTCTTCATTACTAGATTCGTAGCTTGTGTTATTGCTTTGCTACTGTCACCATCTTCTGTTTATTTTGCAATAAAATGAATAATTAACGCAAATATTCTTCAACATTATGTTTTAACTAATATATTTTAAATATGAGCTCAATTTACAGTCTCGGTGAAATTTGAATGTAGTACTTGTTTTCTAGTACAAGTTAATTGAGTCATGATTTTATCACGTGAATGGATACTAACAGATAATGAATGCTCCATATTCAAAACTATTTCTTATTAAAAACACTTTAGAAACGAACGGTCAAGAAATAAAATTACATAAAAGAGTGCTGAAAATTTGTGATGCCATTTTATATAATATATTTTAATGTGATTTGTTTTAGTTTGAAATTTATTTTCTTTAGAATATTGCATTATGTGATAGTTACATTGATGCAACAGCAACAGCATCAGTTGCTACAACCACTTTTAGTTAAAAAAAAATGCGTCGAATGCAAAGCATCTAGCACTTAATATCAATACCTTGTTTCATCAGTCGTTAACTCCAAACTTACTTCTTAACATGACATTTTTCTCAAGTATTCAACTGTTCCAGTTTCATAATTATAACGTCATTTGTATGCATTTCACACATTACCTTGTTTTGGGTCTCCAGACCCTTTATGTATAGTTTTATGTTCTTCAGTGTCATTACCAATACAATATTACATTTTGACGATGTAACTTGTTTTAGATTGATTGGGTTGTTTGTTGGATAATAGCTTGATCACCTGATCAGCAGGATCACCTGGCAATCAGGTGATCCTGGTGATCAGGTACCATACCATATGGATCATGCGATAAGAGTTTTCGTACTTAAAAGAAGACTTGAAATGTCAATGTAATTCATATAAAATTTGTGATGATGGCATTTATAACTGTTTTTACATCTGCTTACATTTAATAAACCTGTTGATTGATTTTCTTCACACTTGGGATGAATCAGTATGAAACACACAAAAAATTGATTCTGTGACATGCGCTCGAGTACCTTCAATCATGGGTTAGAGGTCAAAGTCATAGAAACTCTGCGTGGGTTTTGGTTAAACTTTCGATTTGCATTTATTTCGTAAGCACTTGATGGATTTTCTTCATATATGGAATGAATTATTATGAAGCTAAGGCAATTCATTCTGTGACATGCTCTTGCTACTTTGCCCGTAGGGCCGAGGTCCAGTTGACAAAAAAGTAGCGTTTATGTTTTCGTTGGGTTTTTGTATTGCTTATATTTCTTCAACGCATTCAACGGATCATAGACATGGACATGTTGCGTTAAAGTGGCGGAAACGTTTTTGTTTTAAAATCTGCTTGTATTTCCTTAAGCCTTTGAATGCTTTTCTTCACACTTGGGATGAAACATTACGAAGCTTGTACGAATATTTGTGACATGCACTCTAGCCCCTTTCATTTGGGTTAAAGGTCATAGTCATAGAAATTTTTCGTTAAGCTTATCAGGAAAGATTTTGATTTGCTAATATTTCCTGGAATTTCTTCATACTATAGATGAATCATAATAAAGCTTCATTCCTTGACATGAGTACTTGCCCATGTATCTTTGGGTTCAAAGTCATAGTAACAGCAAACTTGTTTTTAAATTGTGCTCAAGTATTTTTTCATTTGTTTATATTTCTTCAAAACCTCGACTGATTTTCTTCGTCCTTTCGATGAACGATCTTGAGGTCAAGGTCACACTGCGTTATGGTTATGTTTATAGCTTTTTCGTCTTCTTTTCTTTCCTAAGCCACTTGATTGCTTTTCTTCACACTTAGGATGAATCATTATGACATAAAAACAGTCCATTCTGCGACCACGCTCGCTCCCCTATGACTTAAAATAACGGTGATAGAAAATAGCCGTCATGGTTTGCTCAAAGCTATCGATTTGCTTATATTTTCTAATTCCTTGATGGTTTGTATTCATATATGGAACGAATCATTATGAAGCCATGTCAATTCATTCAATGACAAGCGCCATTGCTCCTTTGACCTTACGGTCAAGGTCAGTCTTAGAAACTTTGCGTTAAGGTTTAACCTTCGCTTGTTAATATTTCCTAAACAATTTGATAGTTTCTGATTGCACTTGGTAAATGCTAAGATAGTTCGTTAAACAACATGCTCGCTTTCATTATGACGTTGGACTTACGATTACAGTCATGTAAAATCTGCGTTCAGGTTTTGGTTAAAGATTCTGATTTTAGTATATTTGCTAAACCCTTGATGGCTTTTCTTCATACATGGAATGAATGATGAGGAAACTAAGTCAATTCATTATGTATATGAGAACTTGCCCTTTGACCTTGGCGTCAATGTAACAGCAATGGAACATTTGAGTTAAGGTTTTTCATTTACTTATGTCTATTCAAGAGCTTGATGGACTTGCCTCGTACTTTGAATAAATCATAAATAAAGGGAAGATAATTCATTGTGCGACATGCACTTATTGTCCTTTCATTTGCGGGCCAGGGTAATAGTGATAGAAAAATTGCATTAAAGTTTTGGTTAAAATTATTCCGTTTGCTTTTTAATCCTAAAACACCTAGATGCATTTTCTTCACACATGGGATTATTGATTGTGAAGCTGAAAGAATACTTTGTGCGACACGCTCTAGTATCCCTTTCATCTTGGGGTCAAAGTAACAGTCGCAGAAAATACATTTTAAGGATTTGTTTATGCATTTACTTTTATTTCCCAGATTCTGTTATGTAATTTGTTCATATCATGTAGTTAAGACAATTAATTCTTGGTCATGCTCACCTAGATGTATGAACTTGGGGTCAAGGTCACTCGCTAGACAGCCGTCTTGTTTGGTAAAAGAATAGCTCGAATGAATTCGTAAATATGGATTAGGGATTTCCATGTTAAGTATTTCTTAGATGTTTGTGATTACTTGTTTGATTATGGGAACTAGGTCCTGTGGAGATATTCATCAGACCGAAATAATTAGCCAATTACTAGGAGCAAACGTCATGGAGTGAAGTGTTAGTGAGTTTCCATAATGCCATAGTTTACTTTTGGTGAATTCAGGTCAGAGCCGCATGAGTGTCCCTGGAGTTCAATAGTCTCTATGAAAATCTAGTGGTGTACATTGGTTGTGTGACTCCAGGTGCAGTATTTATGATTGGAGACTCGTAAATTACACAATGGAATAAACAAGAAGGGACTGTTCGGTCGTCGGCAGGCGCCGTTTATTATTGCCATGGTGGTAAATGTGATGCAGTTTTAAAGGCGAAATGTGGCTTAAAACCAGATTTGACTGACCTAAGGTGGCGTTGTAAAAATAGTTCTGTGTATTAAGGGGAGTTGTATAGTTTTACTGCGTGAAATGCTGACGGTACGTTACGGAAAGTTAATGAAGAGAAACCATGCAGATGTGCGGTTGATAGAAAATTGGGAAGTTGTGAGATCTGTGGTCTTGCATTAATTAGAGTAAAATTATTATAGAATGGACACGTTGGATTTTCCAATTTACAACATAAGTTGTATAGAGGTCTTTAGAATTAAGGGAAACTTATGACTTCTAGCGGAATCGCGCCAGGGTTTGATATCGCTCGGTCAAATAAACCCCTTTGAATGTTATAACATGCATACATACGTA
>JAECUM010031207.1:0-37546 GCA_016617855.1 Megalonaias nervosa
TAACTTGGTCTGTCCTCCTAAATCTGATCCAACTACTCAACAGTAAAATAACAAGGGAGCATCATTTAGGATTTACATGGTGCAGAAGATACTTGGCACCTGTTGTTAAATGCCCCAGAACAGTTGCAGCAACAACCCATCTGACAGCAAAACTAGCTAGCTAGTTATTTCATACACAGCAAAACTAACTAGTTATTACACTGACAGCAAAACTCACTAGCTAGTTATTACACTGACAGCAAAACTAACTAGCTAGTTATTATACTGATAACCAGGGCCGTAGAGAGCAATCACAAGCCCTGGGGTAAGAAATACCTGGGCCTCTCCTAGTTTTTGTTCAAACAAAATTTTCTTTTATAAAACTAAAAAGTGTTGTTCAGCCTGGGCCCCCTTATGGGTCTGAGCCCCAGGGATGTATTCCTGGTTGCCCACCCCTCTTGTCGGCCCTGTGGACAGTAAAACTCACTAGCAAGTTAATACACTGACAGCAAAACTAGCTAGTTATTACACTGAGGACAGCTAAACTAAAATGGTCACTTATACAGCAAGTCAAATGCAAGTGCAAACAACATAGATCCTGATCTGCCATATCATAATGTGCCTGCAGATCAGGGTCTATGTTGTTGCTTTGTTCTACAGACTACTCCTTACAAAACTGCACAGACCCAGATCTGCCGGCACATTATGCGACAGCAAATCTGGGTCTGTGCAGTTTGCTGTTGAATTTGTCTTACAGGCATGTACATATGGTAGCTACCCTAGCTATTACATTAGTGTAATATTTCAAACATAATGAATGCCTTAATAAGCATACACCCAAACTTGCATCAAAAACCTTCCCATAATGCACACACGTTTCTCGATTTCGATCTGCCTCCTGGGAAGGAAGCTAATCTTAAAACCCTCCTAAAAGCAACATGATTTTTTTGTCTCACTACACAATATGTATGGATTTCTGAGGGCTGGAACAAATTAGAGGGGGAACATCTTAGTTTTCAACCAAACACCATTTGCTGGTTGTAAAAAATAGCACCTTTCATTATAAACTGAAAGAAATTAGGCCAGTTCATGCTTTATGAACCATTACTTGGACATTGGATATGCTTAATGAGTAAATATGATAGAGAATCTTTCATACAGAGAAGGGACCAAGTGCAAAGTAATCAAATACTGGCTATATATTTTTATCACCTAGAAGTATGGCTTCAATGTGTCATGGAGCTGAAGGAGAAGACCTGTCCCTTGCATGAAATGTGTAATATATATTCCCTGAGATATACATCAAGAATAATATTACAAGTTTTGGGTCAGCTATCAAGTCCCATGTACTAAAATACAGCTGTACACACATTACACACACACACACACACACACACACACACACACAAGGTATTCCCTTGGGATGGGTATTGGTGTTATGCATATCTATATTTTTGTAACTCCTGGTACATGATTTTATCTAATTTTTATAATTTTTATTCATGGCTGTAAATTGTACAGAATATCTTTAGTTAAATTTTGTGTATATGACCCGAGTCTGTTAAGAGCATAATGCATAGGATCGATAAATAGTATTGACAATTATTAATAATAATCTTATGGCGCCTTTGGATTAATTTCTCATTGGCTGATGGGGTTTTGAGGTTTCTAGAAGAATTCAGTAAAGTCCCATTGGTTGGGCTAGGTCACATGAATAGGTAAGTTTGATGCAAAATGAGTAGTATGATCTGTCATGTGGGGTATATTGTGAAATAAGAGCATTAATATTAGGTGTATATAAGGAGAGAACTCAGCAATCAGATTCATTCAGATTTTGGAGTACTCTTCATTTCTTGTTTTCCTGTTTAAATCTGCAGACATGTTTTATGTTGTACTTATATATTATTTGTGAGGAAAAACACTTCCTTGGACTGTTCAGTGGAAATAGAAAGTTCTCCTTATTTTGGACTATTATATTATTCTGGAACTTTTGTGAATTATTTGAAGGAGTTCTGGATGACACCATCTTGACGTCATCATTCTTGACAGACCAGTACACTTCCGATTTTGAAATTTATACAAAACTTTTCATTCATTTAGGACTTTTGTAGAATTTTATCGTGATTATTCTGGATTCACATGATAATACTGTAAGATCTTGTCACGTTTTCACTTTTGACTTTGACAAAAAATTCTTTGATAAGTTTTATAAAACTTGTTGGTTTTGCTTCTTTCTGTTACTTCCTTTGTGATCACAGAGTCGTAACATTGGCAGCTAACATTCAATATGTATCATGATACAAAACTTTTGCTACATGATACATAATTTACTGATGATACATATTTAATTCGTCATGCATATTTACCTGTAGCTTGTTATTCTGTTTGCCGAAAGACATATTACACAGAAATGTTCAATTTACCAAGGCTATGTAAACACAGTAGCTGCACAACTACATGTGCAGACAGATGTAAAACTAAGATTAACACATATACTGTAGCTCAAATAATTCATACCAAAAACAGCTGTTTTTTAATAATTCCATTTACTTAACATAATCTTTGAAGACAAGTCAAGGAATCATTATGTTGGAATTTTAATATTTCTTACTAAACCAATGAAGTTGAGAATAATTATTGGTTATCATAGGAGGGGTGGAATTATTAATCAATATATCAATGTATTGATACTTTGTCCATATAAGAATTTTCTCTTTCACTGACAGAAACGAGTGCATCTACAGGAAATACAATATGGAAGATCTGGTTGTCAGTCATCTCTGCTCCCACAATCGGACTTGTTCTTCATACAATTTTCCTTGCACAAAGGAAATTGCACTGTTTCTTCTGCTTTGAAGACAACACCATAATGCCTACCAAATTTAAGTGAAGACAAGAAAATGATAATAAGATTATTTTAAAAGTAGTCATGCAATGAAAAACAAAGGGCATGGTGACCAGAATGAGTCCAGCATCTGATTAGATGGACTGATCTGAAATGACCCAAAATGGTAGGATATAAATTACAGTCTGTTTGGAAGTTATTTTTTTTTAATCTTGTCAAAGATGGGAATTCGAGTAAGTCTATATCTGTTCATAATCTACGTACTGAAATGCACCTAATATGTCAAGAAATAAAAAATGGCATGACCCTATCAATGACAGACCTTCTAAAGATGAAAAACCATCAAGTTGATGTGTGTATCAATAATATTTATCATAGGCATTGTATAGAGAAGCGTACTGATGTGTGACTGATGTGTTTCATTTCACTCCTACATATCAACATGTTGATCTATTCCAGTTTATTAGTATACCAATCCAGTCCTACTACTCCCCATCTCCTAGATCCAACTTGCATCTTGGAAGGAAGATTTGCAACTAAATGCTAGGCAAAATTTGAAATCTGTCACAACCGTACACAAGACACAGTGAAATTAAATGCTATGCATAATTACAAAACCTTCACTTTCAGAAATTTATTCATCCCAATTACTTTTTTATTTTAACTGCCAGTATATGTAGATCCCTTACCATGCATACAAGTTCAGTCAACCAAACTCCCAAGGACAATACAGTTATATTGCCTATCATCATGAAAGTGGTCAGACAAAAGTGGGTCTGTTGTGTAATATACAATGTTCACATTCTAAGCCCCACACAACCCTAGTGAATCATGTTTTCACATTCTGACCCATGCATACAAAGCACAATATTCATGCCCTTCAAATGTAATCCATAAATATATCGGAGCTGAAATTTGCCAGATATTGCTAGAATTTAAAAGACAACAGGGTAATTTTTTTCATGGGAGCATTTACTGTTGTCTCAGCAAATATTCATAAGTGAAGATTACAAGAGCAAGGTACAATTAAAGCCAAGAAGAGGTGCAGTCCTTCAAATATTCTCTATACCTTTATCAATATTTACTCATCAGTGGGTGGTAGTTAGTCTCTTGGTGTCTGAACTACTCAGGAATTCTGATGTTCTGCTGCAACCAAAAGTCCTACAACAAATGATACATGGTGGCAGCTCAAATATTGTATTGCAAACTACCGGTAGTATTCTTTTAACATCCAATTAAACTGACCACGAAACTTTATATACCATGAAAAGATCGCTATCTAAATAGCAGAAGTAATTTTAGTGGAATTTATTAAACGTCAAATTATGCCAGTTCCAATAAAACAAAACGTTTGTTAACTGTTGTCGTTTTGTAAGTGATGCAATTTTCAAATCAGACTTGCCTTAAAAGGAGGTCACAAGATAAACTTTTTTAAAAATGGGGAGAGGTTTACACTTTTTGTTTGGCTTTCATTGAGAATCTGATTGGACTTAAAACAAAGGAAACTGCCTGACTAATAGATTAACAACAGGTGAAGCTTAACACCTAACTGACCACCTGTCAATTTTAATTAGCTATAGTACACTAATTAGTCTACTATTCAGTGCACTTTGATATTGACCAACAGGTGTTTTCTTGTTACACCTTCTGCTTGTTTGAAAGGATTAAATAACTAACTTCCACCTACTTGACCAATCATAATTTGTATGAATCATATGCTATCTACCCCCTAAATACAACCAACAGGTTTCAAATTTCATCCTTTAAACCCCTCAACATGAAGTGAATATTTTTGGGGTCATCAATTTACGAGTACTTCATAGATTGTTGATCTTTAAATTTGTACTTTGCAGTAGCTTCCCATGGGTCAGTGGTTCTTACCTGGGTTTTCCCAGGTTCTTCTTCCACCTGTTATGTTGGCCGCCATTTATATATACTGTATGTGCTGAAAAATGGTGTTAAACCACAACACCACACAACACTCTTGCTAGAAGTAAAAACAACTTATAAATATATAAAAAGTCAGTCAAATGAGTTAGGGATGATAGACAGTAACCATGACTGGCACTACACTATATAAAAGACAGTAATAAATCTCTCTGTCTATCAAATTTACAACCACTAATCAAAGCCAATATTAAAGAACAAGTATATAACAAAACAGAGATCAAGAACAACAGAACTAATGGAAGAAGAGTTGCTAAGACCCGAGTTACTAATACAAACTCTAAAGATGCCAACCTCAGGGTCATTGACCTGCACCAGAACATGGATAATACACATGCATTTTTACCTCCTCTGATGTAAGCTTTTGCAATTTTTTTAATTATTGGCATGGTTTGTGTTGGACTATGCCCAAGGAACCCAGAAAGTACTGACACTTTTGTTCTTTTTTCCCTTTTTTATACAAACAATGGCTGGCATAATGGCATGGTTGCAAATGTCAGCAAATGTTTGTGAAAACAAGGACATTATTATGTGCTGGGTAGTCTGTATCTGGGCATAGTCCTAACTTTAAACCTGCCAACAATAAACCTTTTCAAAAACTGCACCTAAGTAGGTAAAAAATGGTAATGTGTGTACTATCCAGCTGTGATATAGCTTACTGATCCTGAATCGTATAGCTCGATGATCAAAATTTTTCCTTGATAACAACAATACATTTGTCTTCTAAAGTAAAATTTCAAAAACTATAAGTGTCACAAGACTGAATTAGGAAAAAGTTTTTTGTTAGTTCAAGTCTTTTAAATCACCCACAAAACCTTTTGGGTGAAATGAACCAAAAGTGACCCTTTTCCAACAATAATATATTGTACTGCTGAAAGCTCTTTGTGGTGACCAGAATAGTTGACACATTGTTCGATCAATGAATTTTACAAAAGAAAGAAAGAAAGAAAGAAAGAAAGACAGAAGAAAAGAAAAAAGAAGAAAATATGAAACAAAGAAAAAAAGAAAGAAAGAAAAGATTGATCGGATTTATTATCGATAAGGTAATGTTAATCATATTGTCATACTCTGATATTATTGGGTCCTTCACTTGGCTGCTCTTGGGTTGCGGGTGAAACTTTATTATTATCGTGAAACAGAATGGTTTGTTTAGTGGCCTTATGTACTGTATGCATGCTTTGCAAAAAATTTTAAACAACTGCTATCTAAGCTTTGGTTTTGACATTTAAACAATATGGGCTGAAACTTTAAGCCTTTATTCACACTGAGCCAATGAAACCATGGTGGCACAGTGAAAAAAAAACTGAAGCCACAAGGCAAAACCCTGTAAAGAGGGTTTAGACAATCAAATCTGAAATGTTGTTGATCTCATCTCCAATAAACATCAATATCTTTTATTTCTGAAACACTTTCTTATAAAATATTTAACATTGTTGCATTATCAGAAGATATGTGAACTGATTCACTCCATAATAAATCCAATTCCATATCACCTTAACCAACTAATTTATTTTCCAATTTTGAGATTTTTTTTGTTGGGGTTATTATATGTAAGAATCCCCAACTTTTGCCTATCAGAACAAATATCTTAAATATTAGCTTTATATAAAGAGTCAAAACTGGTGGACATAGAGTAATGAGAACCACATACTTTTTTATTTAGCCTGACAATCTGGATCAAGTCTAATGCATGTTATAGGGTGAATAGATTCTGTTTTGGGATCAAGTGTATTGTGTGATACAGGGAGAGCAGAGTCAGTTTTGGATCAGGTCCAATGTACCCTACAGGGAGTGCAGTGGAGTGATTAGTTGTACAAAATTTATCTCATCACAAAAGAAGAGAACTGAAAAAAGGAAAAAGAGAACATGAAGGAGCTAGAAAATACAGAGAGATAAACAACATGATCAGGAAAAGTATGAAAAAGGCAAAGGAATCCTAGATAGAAAGACAATGCTGCAATATCAAAGATAGTCTGAGTAGAAATGACAGCAAAATGGCATATCAACTGATGAAAGATCTCAAAACCCATAAACAATGGAAAACTACCACCATCCAAGACAAATCAGGAAAATGCCTCACAGAAGATCAAGAGATCTTCAAGCGATGGACAGAATACTGCTCAGAATTGTACAATCATAAGACCCATGGAGATCCAGCAGTACTAAATTGCCCTCAGGCAGAAGAAATTGATGACAACCCCATTCTTCGTGGTGAAGAAGAAATTGCAGTTAGGTCACTAAAGAAAGGAAAGTCAGCCGGCATTGACAACATACCAGCAGAGCTCACTCAAGCAGGAGGAGAAGAGATAGTCACAGTCCTAACAACAATCTGCAACAAGGTATGGCATGCAGGAGAAGAGAATCACTCACCACATGGACTCAACCCTTGGTCATAGTGCACCACAAGAAAGGAAACCTACAGCTATGCCAAAACTACAGAACCATCAGTTTGATCAGTCACCCAAGAAAAGTCATGCTTAAGATAATTCTCAACAGACTAAAGCCTCAAGCAGAGAAAATTATTGCTGAGGAGCAGGCAGGCTTCTGAGTGGGAAGGAGCACCACAGAACAAATCTTCAGTCTCAGGGTCCTTTGCAATAAATACCTTCAGCATCAGCAGAATCTATACCACGTCTTTATAGATTTCAAAAAGGCCTTTGATAGGGTATGGCATGCAGCCTTATGGGCAACTATGAGGAAGTACAACGTCAGCTCAAAGCTGGTGCAGGTTGTTGAGCACCTCTATGACAAAGCCACCAGTGCTGTCCTTATCAATGGCAGCAGAGGAGATTGGTTTCAAACAACAGTTGGAGTCGAACAGGGATGTATACTGTCACCTACACTCTTCAACATTTTCCTGGAAAGGATCATGGAGGATGCCTTGCATGACCACAAGGGCACTGTCAGCATCAGTGGAAGAACAATCCACAACCCTCACTTTGCAGATGATACTGATGGTTTAGCAGGAGATGAAAAAGAACTGGCCGACTTGGTTGAGCGCCTTGACACAACCTCCACAGCATACGGTATGGAGATTAGCACTGAAAAAAACAAACTGATGACAAACAACACCAATGGCACAAATAAAGGTTAGTGGACAGAAGCTGGAAAGAGTCACAAGCTTCAAGTACTTGGGATCAGTGATCAAAGATGAGGGCTCCAAACCAGAATTACTTTGCAGGATTGCCCAGACAACAGCAGCAATAACAAGGTTGAGACCAATATGGAAAGATACCAACATTGCTTTTGGATCCAAAATAAGGCTGATGTGCTCAATTGTCATATCTATCTTTCTGTATGCTTGTGAAACATGGACGCTCACATCAGATCTACAAAGAAGGATTCAAACATTCGAAATGAGATGCTACTGCAAGATCTTGGGCATCTCATACACTGATCATGTAACCAACAAAGAAGTCCACAACAGGATCCAACAAGCCATCGGATCCCATGAAGACCTCTTGACCACTGTACAAAAGCGCAAACTGACTGGCAAAAACAATTCTGCATGGCACAGTGCCAGGGTGCAGAAGAAGAGACAGACAGAAAACGAGGTGGGAAGACAACATTAAGGAGTGGACAGGAATGGGATTTGGAGATTCCCAAAGGGCAGTAGAGAACAGGGAAAGATGGAGAGAATTGGTTGTAAAGTCAACTGTGGTGCCCCAACAACCTCTTGGGTTAAGGGATTGATGATGATGATCACATCACATCCTCAGTAAACCGATATAGGTCTGTGAACCATTGTTTGCTTATTGTACTAAATATCACGAAGTCCATTCTTCAAAGAATATATGAACAGAGTAAAGTATTATGTAAATTTCTTTCTTCAAAGGTTTCAGTATACCAGAATGAGCTAAATGAATGATATTTTCATCGTAATACAAAGTAGTACATGTGGTCCCTGCATAACAACATCAATATATACCACACTTTTAATTGTTAAACCAGTAGTAAAGGTGTACAACATGTCAGTGAATTAAAAAGTCAGTGTATTCCACTTCTGATTATAATACCCAGTAGTAAAGGAATTACAAAGTCAATGTAATCCACACTTCTGATTGTAATGCCCAATAGTATATGTGGTAACTGAATTACTAAGTTCATTTATTCTAAACTTTTGATCATAATGTCAAGTAGTACATGCGTTCAACGAATTAACAATGTCAATGGTTTCCACACTTTTCATCATAATAATAAACAGAAAAATGTAAATATGTCTCCAACTTTGGTTTTCCTTTGCTACAATAAGTGTGCTGTGAAAAGAGTACACTTTACACCTGCCCCATCTGTAATAGTCCTCTATGTAGGCACTATGATCAATCAACATGTCTCAACAAACTTGACCTTTGGTCAAGATATGCCATCTTGAATAAAACTTAATGTACAAAAATCATTTTCTTATTACTCTTACCATGACTACGACCATGACCTCTGACCCTATAATCTACAGGTTTCATTATTACCCTAATTGCAAGCAGTTATTGTACAGAAATTATTTTTATGCTTTCACTCAATGACCTTACCTCTAAGCTCTGACCTCCTGACTCTAAAAATCAAATGTTTGACCTCCCAACTCAAAAACTCTTCCTTAACCAAGCGCAAGCCATCCCTACAGTTTGGTAACTGAAGATGGCTGAGAATGAGAGCTAATGTGTGAAAGCCCTTCTTCTTTCTGTCACACTGGTCTGGACCTTTGGGTTTTTTAAAACCTTAAAATTTATAAGCTTTTCCTTACCTTAACTGCACGCCAATTTGGTCACTTTTGATTACTAACAACTCGGTTTGCAGAAATGACATTGGCAACAGTCAGCCAGCAAGACTGATACCACTGATTCATAACACAACTCCACCTTATTGACGGCATATAAAATATATGGTGGTTCATGTGCTTAGCTTCCATATGTACATTATTTTGACAGACCTGGTCAGATGGTTACCAAACCTCCTGACTTGGCCAAATCAATCCAGGCTAAATGGTTTCTGCTACCTTTTCCTAAGTACCTAACCAAAACTCTTTTTCCAGATGGTAAAGTATAAGAAATGCATTTATTAAAGTCCAATTAGCTACTATATCATCTTTACTAAATCAAGATATCAGCTGCAATTTGTTTAGATATGGAAAGAGCAATACTAACACCTAATCCACTCAGTTCAGTGTCTGTGTGTCTGTATGTGTGTGTGTTCTGGATTTTTAATGTAGCTTTAACAATTTTTCAGTCATATCACTACAATGTCTGCAGTGTGGCAGTTTATAGTGATGTTTTGCACTGGGGCATCATGCCACAGACATGTAGCATGATGTCCCACCCAGTCACATTATCCCAACACCAGGCCAACCAGTCCTAATACTAACCTCTTAATGCTGAGCGCCAAGCGAGGCAGCTGTCAGTACCATTTCTGTAAGTCTTTGGTATGACTTGGCCAGGGATCGAACCCACGACCTCCTGCATCCAAGGTGGATGCTCTAACCACTAGGCCACCAGAGCGGTCTAGTTCTGTGAAGTAATGGTTTCCACTCAGTTCAGTGAAGTAATGGTTTCCACTCAGTTCAGTGAAGTAATGGTTCTTTCCTCAAGCAAACAGTTCATTTATTTACATAAGTAACATACAAGTGAGATATCTGGAAAGTTATTATCTTCTTATTTGTGACAAAATTATTGTTTTAATAGCATAACAAGGGCCCATATTTGTACTTGTAGCAATTATAGGTTTATGGAATCAAGAGAGCAAAAATATAACATATATTAGTTGCCAGTGTGCAATGTATTATTTGAAAACAATGAAACATACTTACAATTAGCAGGAGAAACTATTGTGTATAATGATTTGAAAAAGTAACACATTAATTATTTTACTTAGTAAACAGACTTCAATGTGTTTCTAATGGTTAAACAACTCATCTCCAAAGCTGAAATAATTACTCATTAACACAACACTTCAAATAAAATCAGTATGTTTTTCCTATGACAATTATTCTCATCTGAATGAGTATGAACTCTAAGACTGATAATTACATAAAAAATGCTTTAAGAATGTTAAAATTCCAACTTTTTAAAAATAACATACAGTGAAAATCACCTAGGTGTCTGAGCATAGACCTGATTGTTCTGACAGATGGTTAGGGTTACCATGACTATCATGACTAGACCTGTAGTCACATAGTGCCATTTGTCTGCTGGCCAATGGTACCAGTACATATTAAATAGCATACTGAGGTTAAAAGCAGTAATCAAGAATAATGCCACAGGGTCATGCCATTTGTCAACTTGAGGCATACACAGTGAGCACAAAAACTTAGGCAAAAGTGAAGGCTGAAGATATAATTCATGTCATTTGTAGATTTATTGAGTTTCAATGATGTAGAATGAAAATTTTCAGTAACTATAAAATTTGTTTGCATTAACATTATTAATCACAACTAATATAAACCATCTTTTTTCTCACCATCTTAGTGGCACTGCATGGGACTATGACATAACATGTTTGCAAGTATGATTACTCGGCACTAAAAGATATGTTAAAAAAATTATAATGAATCCCTTGAAGAGAGTAACGAAAATTAGCTTTTGGTGGCAGTCATATTCAATGTAAGATTGACACCAATTTCAGTAACAAGACAATATTTTGATTTTCAAAATGGCAGACATGGTGGTCATGCTCAATGTCAGATTACCATCATGTTTATTATTTAGGCCCAACTACATGAAGATACCATTGTAAGAAGTCTTTTTTCATTTAAACTCCATGTCAGTATGATTTTCTAATCTGGATGAGTAGCAATAACAAGATTTTCAAGATTGCTGCCATGGTGGCCATCTTGGATATCAGAATTGCACAATTTTCATTTAGGACCATCATAAGAATCTTCCCTTGAAAACCACATCTCAATATGACTTTCCTTTATAAAGAATACCAATCAAGATTTTCAAACTAGCAACCACAGTGGCAATATTGAATGTCATACTGGCAAAAATTTTTATTCAAGGCCAACAAGACATCACAAGAAGTCTTTTCGAAAAAACCCAATGCTGATATGACCATCCATCTAGTAGGAGTAGTGATAACAAGATTTTCAAGATAGCCACTGTGGTGACCACATCGCAGATCAGATTCACACCTTCTTTATTTGGAACCAACTGGACATCACAAGAAGTCTTCAGCGAAAATCTCATGTCAATGTTTCCATTTAGGAGAGGTAGGGAGAATTTTAAGATGGGCCAGGCTGCTACTGTGGCCATACTGAATGCTGATAAAAACTTCTCATTTTGGTACAGTAGCAATAACACAATTCAGAAGTTAGATGCTGTAGTGGTCATTCTGGCTGTCTGATAATAACCATTTTTTTATATTTAAAAACTAACTAGATACCAAAAGAAGTCTTCTGGTGTAAACCCCATTTCAATATGACTTTCTATTATAAAGAAACAGCAATAACAAGATTTCAGACCTGCCACCTTTAACAAGACCTTTTCAGCAAGGCAGTAGATTTTTATCTGTTAGTCGGACCTATTTTTAGCAAGATGTAATAAAATTTCATGTACTATCATTGTCCAGTTGGAAAACAGGCATCTAAAAAGTTCAGAAATGTAATCAGAGACTTATGCAGCAATGATAAATATGTTCAACTAAGAAGTTTGACACAGTTAAGTACATATAGACCTTAGTTACTTCCAGTGCAATTTTAAAAAACTGCAGTTCCAAACTCTATGGAGCTCAATGGCTTCTTTTTATCTCTCAAATGGTTGTAATCCTGGCTTTTTTCAGTTTCACATGGTGATGACAATCATCTATCCCTCCAAGAGTCAAATTCATATTAACCCATGATTTCTAAAAGTAACCGCTGCCCTTCCTGTTTTTTCCCCAAAACAATGGAATATTCTTTTTATTTTTCTGCAATAAATATTAAAACTTTTCAAGAGGTTTATTTTCCCTTTTGTATTGAATATGTATTGCTTGTTGGATGCCATGTTTTGAGAAAATTATAAGCAACAGCTTGATGATGCAGACATTTTGCATGAACATGAATGCACAGTTTAATTATGAAACATCTGAAGTACTCCTGTAAAGCAAGTCTGGTTCCCTGACCAACTTCATTGATTCTAATATGAAACCCTGATCTGAATAAAGCATGGACATATTGGTATCCTGATTTTAATGCAGTTTTTGCTATTATTCTCTAAGTATGTATTATAATCATCACTTTTGTAAGTCTTATGGTCAAATCAAATCAATGAGATTTTCAAGATGGCTAAAAACTGGCAATCATTCTGGATGTTAGATCACCACAATTTTCAATTAGGACCAGCTAGACATCATAAGAAGTCTTGGTTAAAATCCCATGTTGATATGACCATCAATTCATAAGGGGTAGTGATGATGTCATTTTCAAGATAGCCATTGTGGTGGCCATACTGGACATGGAAGCTGCACCATTTTCATTTATGACCAATAAATCATGGAATGATTGTTTGTGTATATTTTGCATGGAAAATCCTCCAAGCAATTTAGGAGGAATGGCAATAATGTGTGCTAAGGGATGAACAGATGACTAATGACAGGCCATCCCATAAGCTCTTATGGTCTACACCAGATGAGTTGTACATAGATGTACATGCACAATTTCTCTGGACTACCTGACTAAATCATAACTTAACATGCAAGTAATTTCATCATGGGTCAGAGACATGGGCAATCAATTATCCAGGCTCTTTATTCTATATTAGGTGTTGGGCCAGGTATCATATACCAATTAACAATCAATAACACAGCTACATTTTTGTTCTGTCAGTAATGACTGAAGGTGATAAACTATGTTTTGTTCTTGTCAAAAGTAATCTACAGTACAAGTTATAAATCAAATGCCAACAATCTCTGACTAGTCTTTAGTGGAATACATCAAAGACAGGCATATTTTAACATAAAACTCCTACCTACTGGAATATGAGAATACAATGGGGCGGGGTACTGCACCTCATCTAAGAAAATAAGAGACTACAATTGGACTGGAATTCTATGTGGTTTATGTGGAGATAGACAATCTTTACAGCCAATACCAGCTGTATGGACAAGCAAATCACTGGCCATTTTTAACTCAGGAATACAAGCATTTCCGATTTTTCAAACTATGTAGAGTTATCAGTAGATCCAAGAATAAAAACAAACCCTGTCAGATTATACCTAAATTTCTCAATATTCGCCAGGCTACAGCTTTTACAAAAATATGTGTTTTCATGTTTTCATCAATTCACATAACAATGGTCTAATATGATACTGCTTCTGGCAAGTTTTAAATTTTATACAGCTCTGTAAGATACCATAAAAAGTAAATTTAGCACCTGAAACCACAAGACCAGCATATGAAAAATTTTCACCAAATTTTGAAAATACATCTAGGCTTAGAAACTGTCGATCAAGGAATAATATAATACTCAATCTTGAAAGATACTGGTCCTAAACATCACTGGATTCCATTAAAACCAGATAATATTGATGTTTCATCACATTATGACTTATCATTTCTCCCTCAAACTGAAAAATCAAGCCAAGTTTTCAAGTGTACAAATTAATCTGATTTCAGTGACATTCATGTTAATCCAACTTCAGTTGAAAGCTCAAGTCATCACCATTGTAAACATAAAAAGCCAGCACCATGCTATGTTGGATTGTCTTCAGCCCAAGTTCTCCCTCTGAATTATTCCAGGGCCTCAACTTATCACCCGAGTCGTTTTCTCAGATCCACTTAAAAAAGGTGGGCCTGTCTTTCTTCATTCCCTTTTGAATCAATTTGTGCACCATGTATGAATGTTATTATTAGACCAGTCACAAACAAAATTTGTTGAATGTTTCACATCACTACTTTTGGAGAACTCCCAAAAAAGAATGGAATTATGAGTGACTTCATTGACTTTAGAAATGGTACCTCTTAATTCTAAACTTAATATTTGAACATCATTTAAACCTAACACCCTGATTATTTCAAAAAACGGTTTATATCAGATAGCTTTTTTAACAAATCATTTCCTTCCTTCCAAAACTTTAGTTACTGCAATAGTGAAATTGAAGATAAATGGCAGCATTGGGGCTTTAAGGAAGCAGACTTGCTTCTGAAAGGGCTACGTTTAAGTGCATCCAAGCCAAGAAAATGATGGTCACAGAAGCATGCTACTATTCAATACCGAAAACAATGTAATCTAAGTTGAATCTGGTAAATGTTAAAGACTCTCCAAATGCATCAAAAACTGATCTTGTGTTCACTGATGATACTTCTGTAACATCTTTAGGTAAACAGTTCCAAATAATTGAACCTGAGAAAGCCAAACCATTTTTATACAGTTCAGGTTTGGGTTTAGGAACAAGAAAGTTTTTAGATGACAGAGTATAGCATAGACAGACTAGAAACTATTGATATTACTTGTCCTTTTACTGAACATATTATTTATATACATGTAGCTGGGCATATAAGCATTAGAAACTTTAAACACAGATTTAGTCCTTCTTAAACTTATTCTTTCATTGATCGTTATCATCTTCAAATTCTACAGGATATCATAATAGCAGATTTTCATTCAGAACTAATAAAAGTCTTTTCCTGAAAACCTCATGTTGACAGGACCAGTTCATGAAGAGTTGTGATAACAAGACTTTCCAAATGTCTGCTGTTGGTGCCATACTGGATGTCTGAGCAGCACCATTTTCAATCAGATCCAGTTATACCTTGGAATGAATGCATGCATAAAGTTTCATGGCAATCCTCCAAGTAGTTTAACTTTAAAAGGAGTAGCAATAACAATCTTGTGCCAAGGCAAGGACAGATAATGGACTATAGGCCATCTTCAAGTTTATGACCAGTAAAGCTATCAAGATTGATGACCAACAAGAGCTGAGTCAGATTTACAGCTTGTAAATGTGATATCTTATGTTTATACTTGTAATTTTCCTATCAATGGTCACCAAAATAGCCTTTAGCAATGCATTTCCACAGAGTGTCAACAAGTTTTATTAACTGTTTGTTTTGGGAAAACTTCCTTCCCTCTCTGTCAATTTGTGAACAAGAAATCTGCTGTGGTTACCAATAATATTCAGGATCTTGTTTGTTTTTTTGTTGATTTTAAGAAGACACTTTTCTCTGTATCATGATCTTGTGAGCAGACACATAACTGGTCTATTATTTGCTTGATAGTTATGTGTCATGTTCAGTACTCCCTGGTTATAATGATGTTCACAAAGTCATTACAGTGACCTGCTTTACAAGTGATGGTATCTTATACTGAGGGTTGTTCCAACAATACTTTCTTGAGTCCTCTTTATAATGCTGTGTCATGTCCTCTTTATAATACTGTGTCATGTCCTCTATATAAACTGTCATGTCCTCTTTCTGATACTGTGTCATGTCCTCTTTATAATGCTGTGTCATGTCCTCTTTATAAAACTGTGTCATGTCATGTCCTCTTTGTAATACTGTGTCATGTCCTCTTTATAATACTGCTATGTTCTCTTTGTAATACTGTTGATGAGTCGAATAAAAATAACCAGTTTTCCATCAGGGAGCCTCATGTGTTTAACTTTACCTTTATTTCATTTAACCTTTCAAGAGGAGTTGTGGAAGATCTGTGGTTAGCACCTGAATCATGACCAAAAGAGTGTAGGTTCAAATCCTACCATAGGACCAGCCTGTGTGAGTTACCTTCGCGTGTCCTTAGGCAAGGCACTTTACTCCAACTGCCTCAGTACTGAGTAACCCACTTGTGTTTCTGTGCTGTAATGCACAAAACCACATCAAAAACCTTTTTAAGAATCTCAATTTCTTTATCTTTTTGTATTATATAATATTGTCCTTTAGTTTTTTGTTTCTTGGAAGTGTTTATCTTCCTAAAGCTTTCAGTGCAATTTAAACTTAATCAAACTTTACCTCTGGTTGGCACCAAATAGCCACTAGTGTGCTTCAGTGCCTTACATGCCACAACATTTCAGGAAACAAAAATTCAATAGTCTACATGAAAATACGGCTTAAAGTCTAAATCTGATTAGAGAATCTTGTATACGAATGACAGAAATTTTATTTGAACACTTATCCGTGTTTTTAAACACGATTGTAATGTAAGACCCTAATCTGAACTTGAATTTGGGAATAAAGGTTCTTAAGGAAGAGGCACTATAATGCTAAAATAGATGTCATTTGCCAAACAGATGTCATTTGCCTACTCTTACACAAGGCTGAAATACAAGCACACAAGCTGCACAAATCAGATTACACTGCCATCAAACTGAACAAGGACTATGCGTTTTCATGGTTCATGTAAATGCTCCAACAGCAGCCTTAAGAATCAACATCTCAGTTGGTGATAATATTCATAACGTAAATGGTTATGCCTATTGTCCAACCAACCCCAACCCTCTGACAGACATTTCATAAATTTGAGTTCTTACATCAGGACCTTTAGTTTCTGGTCACATATAGCATTTTCCAAAATTCAGCCATGGTTTACATACAGTGAAGTCCACTTTTGGTTACTTCCCAGAAATGTACTCCCTTGCATCAAATTTCAATATCCTCCACCTCACAGATCCCAAAGAATGCAAAAGATTTACCACCAAATTCACCATGCCAAATCAGCACAAGTTTCTAATCGAGGCACCATGGGAAATATGTGATGATTCTTTAATTATGATAAAATATGCAACAGAGGAGAACACAGCATTCAATTTATGGTTCATGTACACTCAGTGAATGAGAAATCAAGAGTCAATGTTGTTATGCTCCTATTGGAAATTTCTAAGTTATAAAAACCCAGAATACTTAAAACAAAAACAAATGAAGTGCAAGATCAGCATAGTGTGAAACTGTGCATTGGTTTCGCTAAACTTTTTCAAATAATTTTCAGAACTAATTTTAATTTTTTACTAAGAAATGTGTCAGTTTTACCCTGGACTATAATTTCAGCCCTTCGCAGTCAGAAAGAAAATTTTAAGCCATCAAATACCTATCTCTTTGTACTCGACCTCTTAGGCTTTCTGAATGTGTGCCTGTCATTTTATGTTACTAACTATTTGTGACCTCAGTACAAGAACACAAACACCTAACATCTTATGGCTAATTCATTTTTTTTCATCCCCCTCAAAAACACTGAATTAAAACCAAACTTCCATGCAACATTGTACACCAGAAACTGGGGCAAACACCCAGCATTTTTGTACCATACTAATAAAGCAGGAAATGTCCACCTAAATGAGGCAATGAGAAAATAATGGGTCAGAGACAAAGTTAATACAATGCACTGTTTGTTTAGACTTTATAGGGAACATTAATGAGAGCAAAGACAGATGTGGGTGGTGCTGATAGAAACCACAACAAAATGCCAGACTGGAATAAAACATTGTTAATTGGATAAACAATGCTGACATTTCTTCCATCTGGAAGTATTACTTTACCTCTCTGTTTAAGAGACAGAAAGAAAATCTTTTTGAAATGTACAGCTCTTTCGGAATAAGCAAATAAAAAAGCAATTAAAAGTGTATCCAAGTCAAAGTATATAATTATCTACCCATTTACAAACATGTTTATCTTATTAGTAAAAGAGCATTTTGTCTAGAATCAGGGGTCAGCATATGGAATGCCAATTTAGAATTCTTAGAAAACATGATTGATCTGACAAGAAAAAGCTAGATACCTGGCAAGTTGCATTGCAAAACCAAACTGCAATGAATCAAATAATAAAAAGAATGTATGAAGACAAATAAACATAAAAAGCATAATAAAGTTCAGTTTTCAACAGTCATGACAAGTCTGTTGCTGCCATTAACATTTTGAGAAGGGAAATCATTTGGTCCTTTTTAACATAAGTACAATCTCCAGAAAAACAGTGAAGAGTCCTTACTCAGTGTTGTTTCTAGATAGCACTGACTTGCACAAATCCCACTATCTTTTTTTGCCAATGTAGCTTAAAAACACAGTATTGTGTACCCACTGGTGTTATAACATCCTGGCATTGGTGTCAGTTTTGTTTGGAATCTACCATGATACTACAGGTCACTGTCTGTCATTCTTTGGTCATTTGTTTTAAGGCTTTCAACTGGTTGCAATTTTTTATTGGTGCAAAACACACCATCCTCTCAAAATGTAAAAATACCAGTCAATATAGCCTAGTTTACAGAATAAAGTTCAGTAGACGTTCAATTCATTCATGAAGTCTGACTATCAGCTCCTCAACAACTCACTTCACTGATTTTGTGGGTCTTGGGGGCAACAACACTTCTGAAATACAAGCAATTTACACTTTGCAACTCAAGTACATTTCAATTTCTTTCAAGATTTATCTCAGGATGTCCAGAATCTTTCTAGATTTAACAATGTGTGCTTCAAAATTATTTACAGAGACATTATTTCTCCTGATATTCCTAGTGCCACACTGCTTACTGGTCACAGAGATCTTACTTCTTAAGTGTTAATTTTAGTCAAACAATATCTTCTGTCTCCAAGGAGGAACTGCAAAAAGTGTGATCAAACAGGCAATCACTGCTGTCCTGAGCTTGACTGCAAATTCTAGAAAATCATTTGCTGTGCATGGACATGGCAACAAACTATCTGTACAGAGTACCAGTAGTATCTAACAATACTGTATTTATCCCAAGAAAGACCAGGGAACCAGTCTGATATATTTATCAACAAGTAGTGAATTGGTTTATTATCACACAAAGATATCCTAAGTAATGTTTGCCAACATTTTTTTCAAAATGGCAGAGGCTATCATTAATCAAGGGCACATCATTGGATAAATATAAATATTGCATGTACCCAAGTTATTTGCAACCTAAATGGCCCAATCAGATTAATGTACATGAATTTTGGTATCACAGGTGTATCTATCCCCATGTTCACTGGGAAATGTGTGAATGGTCACTGGTCATCCCACTGCTGACACCATTTGGGCCATAAATCAGTACAACTTTCCAGGTAAATGTCAAGACCCTTCATTATGCCAAGCAACACAGTGATGGTAATGGTTTAATCACAGTGGATACCTGTTTTCAGTTTGTATCCCTTCAAACTCAATTGAAGAATGTCACACATGGGCAGAAATCCTGATTGTTTAACATTTAACCATGGGAATAAAAATAAAAAAACTTCATTGGGTCCCAGGCTCTTGGGCAAAACAAGAAGTTATCTAGAGGCTGTAGTCTTCGAAGCCTATGAGGCATACACCCATGGATATTACTTATAAGCCTGAAAGGGTATACATCCATAAAGGCCAGGGAACAGGCTAATGCCACAGTTTGCTTAGATGTACCTAGGACTGATTCCCATTACGTATGATGGGGGGGGGACTTGCATTCCTGTGAAGTACAAAGAGTGGAAATGTGAGTACACTGTACTAAAAACAAATATTATCTCTTTCAATATTAAAAAAGGAAATTAAATTGAGTTATTTTTAAAGAAAAGTTATTAATTATAATTATTGTAGTTTAGTACAGAGTATAGTGGTATTCACTTGATCTAGGTCAATAGTCCCCATCTAAATAGACCGATTGCATAATAAATTACTTGTTCACAGTAAATCACTGTTAGCTGTATAATGGAGGTTCTCCTAGAACCAATTAGCTGTTAGGGTGGCCTTATTTTGTCTCAATAAACTGTGTTCAATAATTATAGTTTATGTTACTGACTCAACACAAATGTCAATAAACAGGTACCCTCTGACATTTTCACCCATTGTCAATTGTTTTTTAATTCCTCATATCATGGCAAGTCTAGTGCTCAATATACAAACACCAGCATTATTCCATTGATCAAGGGTACCAACAAACCTAATATCACCTGCATGTAATATAAATCTATTACAGACAGTACAAAGGTCACAAGAACTTTTTGTTACCTTTCATATTCAAGGAAACTGAGTACATTACTATGATTTTAAAACTTAAATCTTGGAATTAAAATATACAACTGCAGAAAATAATAATAATAATAATAATAATAATAATAATGCATGTAATAATAATAAATATTATATCTCATGTTGGAGTATTTGAATTGTTTAAACTTCTTTTTGAACAATCTCCAGCACAAGAAAGATCTGTCATTTTACACATCATTGCAACTAATATATCATGTGAGACACTATTTTCAATACTTGATGATCATCTGTTAGCAACTCTTTGGCTTGCAAACACATGGGCTTCATATCCAAACATCTCCACTTTGCTTATGTCTGGTCAAAGAAATTTTGGTGTAGTAGCAGCACTTGTTAGGATCTTTTATTTTTTTAAACTTTACGCGTTTTATTGACATAAATGTCATGTACTGCATAAGGAAGGGAAGCAAGTTGACAAGTTACTCACCATTATACAAAACAATTCAGATGACAAGTGGAAATTAATCAACAACATAAATGGAGGATAAAATATAAAGTAGATAGGAAATTGAAAAGAACTGGAAAGTGGTGGATTTTGCTCTAGGTTATTTTATGCAAATTTTAATTCATATAATGTGTGATTAACACAGGTATATTAAAATATATACATAAAATAACACACAAGTATATGTATTTTTGTATAATTTAGAAAAGTAAATCCAATAGTAGAAATGGTGGTGGTGAAGTTAAGGTAACAGCTTGAAGTAGCACCTGTATGTTAACTTTATAACTTATACTTTCCCGGGTACTTCAGATCGATATGTATGTAATTATGGAGATTGTCCAATGTTGAATAATTAATTATTTGTGTGGGTGTAGTTAGACACATGTACAGTACAAACATGTTCATCATCTACACATGACTAATTGATTAATATGCGCAGTACCTTAAAGAGACATTGATGTCCTTGTTTAGATACAGAAATTTCACGAGGATATAACTGCACAGATCCTCCCACCCACCCAACATAAAGGAGATGGACCAATTATGCATAAATGTAAACCCCTTCCCAACCAACCTATCCCTGGCTAGAATACATAATGCAGAACTGCACCTTATAGATTTAAACTGTATATGGTGTTTACAATCACCATCTCATGTAATTAATGCTGAAGTACAAGTAATTATTTTCAAAGCACTTGCTTCATTAGTTACACTCTATTCAAAATATAGCTTTAGGTATGATAATTGCAAACTTAACCACATGTACATGCAGTACAAACTTTATATTCCTGTGGTCAAAACCAAATCAGTGGGCAAAAATTCATTAGTTTACTTCTGAACCAAATTACAAACAGGTAGTTACTTTAAATATTTACCCACAAATACATTAAATATTTGCTTTAAATAGCTCCAAATTCTTCAATCTGTGATAGGGTTCACAGAAGCAGATGGTTTGAGAATAGGTCTGAAGCAAGTGTCACAACGGGCTGGTTTGCGGGATGCAACTTTGTCCACCTTACATCCACGATTCTGAAAGTGCAATCATGACTCACTAACGTATCTGCACTACAATATACCACTAGCCTACAAGCCTCTTGACCAAGCTATGACTGAGATCACAGGTAGCAAGTTTACTGTAAAATGCTTCTTTCTGACGGTTTATCATCTGTAAAGTTTGCTTATACAAGTAATTTCTCTTATGTTCAGACAAGTTAATGAGGAAAGGCCACCTTTGGTTTGTGAAAAAAGACATCATGTACTGTTGTTGTTGTTGTTGTGGGGCTTAACGCCATTTTTCAGCACACGATAGGCTATACATGGCGGCCAGTATTAACGGTAGAGGAAGAAACCAGGAAATCCCCGGAAAGAACAACCGACCCACGAGAAGCTACTGGCAAGCTTTCTCACATATCCACATTTGCCGAATCCTAGACTCGAACCCACGCAGACAGGTGAGATGGCAGTGATCCTTAACGGAGAGCGCTTCAGACCACTCGGCCACTCGGGGCCCATCATGTACTGTAAATACTTGCTTAAAAGTCAAGTCCAACTGCAAACTGCACAGACTAAGATTTGCTGTCACATTATTCGCCAGCAGATTATGGGTCTGTGCAGCTTGATAGGAGTAATCAGAAGAAGAAACAACATAAACCCGGATTTGCAGGTGCGTTATGCTACAGCAGATCAGGATCTTTGTTATTTGCAGTTTGACTCAACTTCTAAGCAAGCATATATGGCAATTCTCCTTTAAAATGGGTGAACAGTTTGGGTTAAATAGGGCATGTAAATGAATGATCACATGAGAATTGGAAATAAACAGTAGTACAGTTGTGCCTCAAATTAAAAACCCGAAAATATACCAGTGACCTTCTTAAAATGTTAATATGGACTGGGATCCATTTCAATAGACTGATTAATAAGAAATAATTGAAATTTTTTTTTCATATTATTAAATAACATTTTTTGTGTGTGATGTGCACTGTTATGACTGCCTTGCAAGAACAACCCCCAGTATAAGGCTGCCTCATTATAATGCCAATCACCTGTATAGTTCACATGAACAGCATTACAGAGAATATATTCTCATTATTTTCGCACCCACATGACATGCTTGACCCAGTTATGCCACTGTATACGGTGCTGAATGCGAATCAGGGTGTACCATTTGGTATTATTATGGATTTCATACCAGCAATGTGAATCAGGGTGTACCATTTGGTATTATTATGGATTTCATACCAGCAATGTGAATCAGGGTGTACCATTTGGTATTATTATGGATTTCATACCAGCAATGTTAATGAACAGAAAGATAAGTTTATTGTTTTGGTCTTATGAACAAATTCATGCCAGCAGTGTTAATGAAAATGCAGGTCTTAGTCTGTAATGTTCACAGCTGAGTGAAACATGTAGCAATAGTAACATAGTAGCAAAAACTGTCACACCCTTCTTCAGGGACCTTCACTGAATATCAAACAATTTTAAAATGTTCACATCAAGTGTTATGGAGCGGAGCAGTATCATACTTGTTTGATCAGGTAAAGAGAGATCTTCACATTCTCAGTTCTTATCTATACTATAAACAGTGTGCTAGAAGGTGAAAGTAGAACATGGGAGAATTTGTGGGACTTGTACACAGTGGCATGGTTGAAGGTGTAACGGCCAACAAATTCATGCCACTGGCAATATTATAGCTTACTTAGTAGCTCACCTACGTCAAGCACATAAAAAAGTAACAAATATGTACATGTCAATAATGAAAAATGAGTCTCTAGTCAAAAGATATCATGATTTTACACTGAATAAAATGACTTCTGACAACTGAAGGAAGTGTATTGATGTCAACTTGTCACTAATTCCCCACCCAAAGACTAGAACATTAATCTTTCCAGAAGCACAAAATTCTGAACAAATTTGGTCATCGTAATCAAATCACCCATTTTTCAAAGACTTTTTTCAACTGGTGTACACCATTCTCCTTGTTGCAACTAAATACCTATTTAAAAACTTAAAATTAGTTGCAGTTGCTGATAAGGGATCGACCCCCCCCCCTTCCCCCAACCACTGTTTACCAGTCAAAATGTTTTTTTTAACTGAAAAACACAAGGATATCCACTGCAAGGAAAACTGAACACAACAAAATTCTGGAACCACCAAAAAGAATAAGTGGATCAAAACAGAAAATATCTTTAAAGTTTAAATGTAAATCATGCTGAAGTATGTTTGCCAATTTCTATATGACTAAGGGAGGTGATTGTTGTTAGCACACTGGCAGTTTGTACCCAAATTCCCAGGTTCAAACCCATATGGGAGCATAGACCTCTGAATATCACTTCCATTGGATTATCTGCAAAAAGGGTGCACAAACATTCATCCTAAATAGGTGTAAATTAGCAGTCCCGTTTGTATAAAGAGGCAATTCCAGGGGTATCAGAACAATTAAATCAAAGCATGGGAGGTTTAGTAGGAAAGAGTAGGACAACTTTGTACAACAAGATGGGCACTGATCTGTAAAGGCAAGTGCCTCAGACCACTTGGCCACCCATGGGCCCCACACTGCCAATTCTACAGATTTTCTTGTAAAGTGGTATCTGATCATAACAAGTGCCAAGACAAGTAAACAAAAATAAAAACGAGGAGGGGAAGAGGGTCTCTGATGTGCCTGAAGCCACGTTTGCCTGGCATCCTAGAACACCCCTGCATACAGCTGCCCATAATCAAAATCATGGGGCATGGAAGAATATACATATATTAAAAGAAAGGCAAAAAGACCATTAAAAAACTCCTAACCACCCTATACACACAAGGATTTTATGGGCGTGTGGAATAGATTACAAATGCACTTTGTATGAAAGACAGTCAATTGATTTGCTTTAAAATTTGCAAATGTTTAAATATTAAACTCAGATAGTATGGTACAAGTGACATCAGTTGTGCATACAGCTTACTTTTCCCTGTACTTCATCGCTTGTTCAAGCAACCGTTAATCCGTTTGCGACCCGAAGCGTGCTGTATTGCTTACTGCATTTTAGAGTGCTTACGGCAACTGGACAGGTGCTTGTCTGACACGGCAAAGAAATGGTGCACATTTACCCTACATAAATGCTGAATAAAGAGAGTTTGTACGTCAAAGGCAAGCCAGTTTCGAAGCAAAATACTCCCGAAAACAGTTACTGTATAAACCTGATGCAAATTTACATCAACTTTTACTGACGTATGGGTTAAATGACAGTGCATCAATATTTTAATCAACGCTGCCATGTTTGTTTACAAGTGCATGTTCAGGTCCGTTTGGAGTTTAAAGAGACATGGCCCTAAATCTGGGTAGTTACAGGGGCCCTTTAGGACATGTGACTTGTCCCTAAAGCACATGGATTCCTAAAGGAACTGTAAACACTCTGTAGGTAACCCAGCCCACTACATGTCGACCTGTACAGACAGACCGAGTGAAATCTCGAGACCTGGATTTATAAGTTGCAATTGTCTCAAAAAAATGTAGTTTTTGAACCGGTAAATAATTATAATTGTAGTAGAAACAAATACTTACCAATGTTAACTATTCTTATTCCTTCGTCTCTCTCCAAAAATTCCAAAACCATTGTAACATTCTCCAACTTCTGTGTGCGAAAACTGGGTCGTTTGTTGACATGTTTAAATTTTTTCCCTGAAAGCACTTCAACCAAACTAATCAGCCTCAAACCATCTCCTAAATCAGCTTCCAGGTCTGTTAGTGTCTTCTGCACCGTCTTCAGGTGCTCATTGGCCCATCTTGTGAAGGTGTTTTTCTGTATAAGTTTCCACTGTGCATCGTCTGCAAGATCGCGTTCCGTCATCATCTCTTCCTCGTCCTCCTCGCCGTAAAGTTGCTCGTCGTCTGGCGCACTCATGGTAAAATCGTGGCTTTAGTGATAGCACGCTCTGCTAGCTAGGCACTGTAGAGAAGAGTGGGTTGCGCTCCGTTGGCGCTACAAACTAACTGTGAATCACTTTCTAAATTTTGTTGTAAATTATTTGGGTGTGCTGCACCTCAGATACTTTGTAAGTTTCCTGAATCTGTAAAGAAAACGGAAATAACTTGTTAAAATGAAAGCGAATGGTAACAGAAAATATGTTTACAATTTTGGTATTTGAGGTCATTTCCATGCATGCTATTCTTTTTTTTTTATTATTATTATTTTTTTCTTGTCTTTTCTTCATTAATAAACACTGACCAAAAGGTGACACAAGGTAAATTAATTTTTTGTCTTTCATCCAGCAAAAGAAGAGCTGTTTCACGAGTGAAAGGATACAAAGTCAATGCCCAGTACATAGAAGTTGGAAAAATGAATATAAAGAATTTAATGGCTTTTCTAAATATAAATATTTCTATAAACAAAAAGACGTACGAACAGTATTTGAGACAGCACTAATGACAGTACCCTACCTAAGGAATAACATAACACAAAGTATATACTACCAATGGATCCATACGGCTGGGTCCTACCTCAGGAATAACAAACACAAAATATTAAAAATCTGGGAATAACACATACTATCAATGGATCTATACATACATGATAAAAAGGATGAATGACCTCCTCAAGCAGCGTACATGTCTGGGTGTAAGGTTTTATCTCTCTCTCTCTCTCTCTCTCTCTCTCTCTCTCTCTCTCTCATACAAATAATGCCGACCGACGCTATTCCTGTCAACTCGGTACTTAACAACCAAAAAAATAAAAGTCTCTCTCTCTCTCTCTCTCTCTCTCTCTAATACAAATAATGCTGACCGACGCTATTCCTGTCAACACGGTACTTAAACAATAACAATTAAAAATAAAAAAATAACCAGTGCAGGTAATACTCGAGTAGAACTATAGCTTTCCTGACAAAACTAATCGTGCAAACGAAAATATACGTGACTATCGTTGCATTCCAACGTTACTGTCAAACTGCATTGTAAACCTTCCAATCAGATACGGTAAAATAACAGCCATGCAACATGACCGGGTGACCGAAACTTGTTTATGATAAAAATGTTTAGTATTCGATATCTGATGAGTGCAATATTAAGACAGGTATTTCAAAAAGACCTTTCAATAAAATTATATACCACGACTATCTCAACTCATCACTTAGTGCACTTGGCATATGTTAGATTATGGTGTACAATGCGACACAAGTCGAAAACAACAAACCTCATCTTTTTCTTCACAAGCTCGAGTGAATTAAACAAGTTCATTTCCGAATGTATGGACAACTCTGATAAATAATAAATCAGTGCATTAAATAAATTCGTTTACGAACACAGTCAATATATATATATATATATATATATATATATATATATATATATATATATATATATATATATATATATATATATATGATCTGTTTGTTTGCACACAGGACTATTCGTACAAATAAATCAATGTATTGATGTCCTCTTGCACAAAACATCTCTTATACAACTCAACAAAAACCGGAGTCTTTTATAAAGAAAATATTTATAAATCATTTAACGTTTCAAATCTCTTATACGCGTCTGTTTAGGTTCTTATATTGGCATTTTTGTTTACCGAGGATAGGTCATTAAGTATTTTTAAAATAAAATGAAGCTCATCCTCAGTCTCTGTTCTTCGCGGTTGCATATTCTATTGTTTCGTTCAATTTTCCTATAACCGCTGGTTTCCAGTTCAAGTTGATGGGAGCCAATTCTAATTTGTGTGAAGCTATGGCGGCAGATGCAATATTTACCAGAGGCTTTACAGTTGTGTTTTTTGTTGTACAAATCTGTAGTATAGCGGAGGGTTTCTTTTAGGTTCGAGCTTTCTTCAATAAAACTTTGTAGTGTTAATCTAGTCGAAATTTAATACATATATACCTACCTACCTAACAACCTACCTACCTAACTACCTACCTACCTACATGAATACATACAAACATACATACATACTCCTCGTTTAAGAATTTTCTTGATTCAGAAACCTCGCCGATATGTATGTATGATTTATCAGTAATAAGTTTCAGTCTAGTATGTAGACAAAGGTGGAAGCAAGCATCATTGTATTTGGTCTGATTTTGGAGATCGATTGACTGATCACTCGGACAATCGAAGCGTGCTCGGTCTACTTATTTCTTTGAGATTTGCGTTTCTATCCTTCAAAAAAAAAAAGAAACAAAGAGTCACAGTGTTTGACAGGGAACTTTGAAATATGGCTTGAAAATTGTAAGAAAACTTCATGAGAAATGTTGAAATTCTACATATTTGAAATTACATATGTCATTTAGTGCAAACTACAAACATTGAACATTTTACGAAAACTGCAGGAGAAATGTTAAAATTATAAATAGTTTATAAACTGTATACGTCATCCAGGCAAAACTGCATAGGTGACCCACTGAGCTCCTGTCGGACCACTTGACCAACCCAAACACATGAAGTTCAGTGTAAAATGGGGGAGGGGGAAGAGCGCGAAACAACCGAAACGTTTCTTAAAGTTAGCTAGCTTATCAGTTAAGTTGTTAAATTTATGCCCATGAAATGTTTAAAATGCAACAACTTGGTGGGCTTCGCCCTGGGTCCCCTTAGAGGGTTTGGTACCACAGACCACTCGTCTATTTGTTCAACCCCGCTCCCCACCCCCATTTTACACAAATTCCTACAATTCATAATATAATAGTCCATTACGCCAATACATAGTGACCTATCAACAAATGTGACTCTGGTACATAGTGGCGATTTCAACTGGCAGCTGAAATTTGTTTATTGTCAGTGGCACGTGTATCACTGCGCAAGGTCATCCTTCTTTGCTTCTGTGTTTGAGTCCATGTTAAAGGGATCTCAGGCACGTGGGTAGTTTTCATTAATCCACATGTAAAAAAAATATTTGATAACTTTCCTATTTATATATTTATGGATTTATTTCATTTATTTTTGCAGCGTTTAGGTAGAAATACTATATTTAACTAAAGCAGGCATAAAAAATTAAGACTGTAAACTGGGCCTAAAACGTAATGGGTAAGTGAGATCAGGACACTTAAAATAGTTTAAAATTCAAAACTAGCAATTTTTTATACAGATTTTCAAGCTAATTCAACAATGACTGTGCTTCTTTATTTGTAAATAAAGGATATAAATAAATAAATCATTTCAAAGTGCTACTTCGTTATAGTGTTTCTTTACTGCTAAAAACTGGATAACAACAAATAAACCATTTCGGGGCGCTACTTCGTCAGAGGAATTCTTCCAAATTATTTTTGCTAGTATTTAAAATATGGGATAACGGGTTCTGAATCAAAAACTATATTTAAATGTTGCTTAGTGGTCGGTACATTTCGGAGACAGTGTCAAAACTGCTGTTGAATTATACTGACATCAAATTTCAGAACTCAGTTCTGTCGTTGTTGAAATATAATGGAATATGCAATAGGTTTATTTGTATGTATTCTTTCTTTTCTTTACTGCCAGCTTAGGTAGTCCCCATAACTAAGTGTTACGTTACCACCTACCCACCTTCTCCATTCTTCTCTAGGAGACCAGGATAACATCTCCGAAAGAAAAATTCTGCCCGGGCTTAATCAACATATCATTTAGATTCTCAGATTTTCTGAATAACTTAAATCTCTCGATATATCTTTGTATAACTCAAGTACTAGCATCTATCAACTTAACTTGTAGCATTGTGTTCGAGTCTTTGCGATACCAGAGTTCAATTCTTTGATATTCACCCAAGAGGCGGTTACGTTAATGGTGTAGTACAACTGAATGAAGTCGCGTTGCCTGTCAGGCAATTATTATCTACTTGATAAAATAAAATTAGATAAAACAAACTGATGTCTATTCGAAATATCAAAGCATGACCGACTATTAAGAACGACGGCGACCCAAATAATGATAATAACAAGCAGTTGGTCAAATGGCAGACATTGTATCAATACCATTTGATAACTGAAGATGAAATGAAAATATTGGGTTCATTAATCTAAGTACCACCTGATTATCTCTGCTTTATCTAATTTTATTTTATCAATTAGATAATAATTGCCTGACAGGCAACGCGACTTCATTCAGTTGTACAGTAAATTAAGTCCATAAAGAGACATTATTTTCATACCATACTCACCAAAACTATTTGCAGTTTAATGTGTTAAACAACGTTATTAATAACTTTGCAGTGTTGATGCCAAGGAGATTTCAAAAGCATTTGTCAGTATAAGATGCCTGCACTGTGCCACCTCACCACCACACCCATCCCCCAGTTTTCGAAAACAAGGTCAGATCTTATTGCCTTTTAATGCTGCCGTGGAACTAAATATCGGGATAGACTAACAAAAAGTTTTAAATATGTTTTAGATATAGACATTGACAAATTACTATTTATTTATCGTATATACTGTTTACCCCAAAACAGTGAAAAATATTCATATGAACACCCAGTTATGCCAGCAGATAATAAGACTGATGATTTGTCTCAACGCTGTTCGTACTTGATCATTATACGGAGGTAAATAGGTAAAGTAATGGCTGTAAACTCGAGTGTCCCTTGACTCGATTGCCTACTGATGTTTTGCAAGACAGTAGAACTAAATATATATCTCAAAATAACGCTACAACTATCACAATTGTCAGATATTTGTATCAAATATGTGTCATAAAGTGTACCTGCATCTCGACAATAATTATTCTTTCGTTAAAGAATTATGACAGTGTGATATACACACAATGATATACTGTCCCTCATAAATACGAAGATAGACACGAAAACACAAACATGTACAATATTGACTTTCACGGAAAGGTGTGGTAGAATGTCGTTTTAAAAAGTAAGAATGAGTAATACATTCGTAAAACATGTCGTGTGAGATGCCATCACTGTTAGTCGATCAACCGGGGAATGTAACTGTACATTTATTTCTCCGCTTTTCGAAGATAAAGAGGGAATATGCGCTACAGCTCGTACGGTGTGTGAGCCACTGTAGTCCAGTTGGGACAGCAGCAGGTACGTAACCAAAGGGATGAAGGTTCTATATTCGCCCATGCAAACATGGGTCGTCTGCTTTTGTGTCTTTAGCTCCCATTTCCTCGGCACGATATTTCCAATAATACGTAAAAAAGTATAGAAGAAATATTTTTAAAATACAGACAATCATCATAGGTGCCTGCTTCCGTTGAAGGTTTAGACATAAAACCTTGCGGGCCTTATCGGGGATGGTTTGTAGGTGTAAACATCGTTTTAAAGTTTTAATTCACCTCCTGGGGATGGATATTAGGAGGTGCTTTTGGGGGCTGAGGTAGAGAAAATTTTTCAAAGCTATGGAGCTAACCAAGCATAACTGAGAAAATCGTATATATATATATATATATATATATATATATATATATATATATATATATATAAGGTATATATATGTGTGTGTGTGTGTGTGTGTGTGTGTGTGTGTGTGTGTGTGTGTGTAGTAGTAGTAGTAGTAGTAGTTCGAATAGGTGTCAAACGTGAATCAAGAACAACTATAATAATTTTTGGAGGTATCGGGAGTAACACACATTAATGTTGACCGCTACGTATTACCAGAGTGAGCAAATATTTGATCAGGCAATTTTGTAGCCGATTCCAGCTATTTAGCAACACATAACGGCATGGCCCTGATCCCATCATTTAATGATTATATAATTTGTTTGTATCGTAATTAAATTGTGTTCTAGCATCCAAAACGCCCTACTGCTTTCAAATACTACGCATGTCAACAACAATATTATGATACAAATAAATATTGTGATTTACATTATCATCAGATTTGAGCTGAAGTGAATTTTATTCCTTTGAAACTGTTCCAAATCGGTGCATTTGAAGCCCAATCCGCAGAGTACTGTGCATATAACAGTTCTAGACGAGGCTGGAGGAAAGTATTTTCACTAAATTAATCAACCACTAGATGCCATCATCATCACATGTAGTGATATCATAACATGAAAATCAAACTTAAAATGATTAGACCTGTCGTTATATGACATTTTGATAATTATTTAACATATACAAGACTGGTCATATTCGGTGGTATTTTCAAAATAATTTCAACATGGGGTATTCTGAGAATCGTTTAAAAGTTACTTGACCAATTAGACTTCAGATACAGAAATATGGGTAAGAATAGTGTATAAGCAACTGTCTCAGTTTTCATCATAACAAACATCCTAAACGATGAAAGCTGTAAAAGAACTGAATTATCTGTAGAATGTAGCATGTAGTGCAACATATTAGTGACTTCATGTATGTATGTATGTATGTATGTATGTATGTATGTACGTACGTATGCATGTACGTCTGTCTGTATGTATGTATTTATATATATGTATATATGTATATATGTATCTATGTACGTACGTATGTATGTATGTATGTATGTATGTATCTATCTATCTATGTACGTACGTACGTATGTATGTATATATGTATGCATGTATGTATGTATATATATGTATGTATCTATGTAAGTACGTATGTATGTATGTATGTATGTATGTATGTATGTAGGCTGCAGCTGCTGAACAACAACTACATCTGAACATACGGTCTCCTTCTCATTTCGAATTTGACTGAAATTATTAAATATGCACTGAATTTATTTTAGCTAGTTGATCGAACTGTACGTAGGTAGGTGGGTGTGTAGGCAGGTAGGTAGGTGTGTAGGAAGGTATGTGCGTTTAACGGCACGTCATCGCATTAATGGCTGGCAATATGGTTAGATTCTAAAAAGATCAAAATGAAGAATTTCACAAAATATTAGGAAGATAAGCCCTTCAAAATAGATGTAAACACCAAGTACCACACGATAAAATATAAAAAGGTAAAGATGTTAAATTTCTGTAAAACATATATAAAATATCATATAAAAATAACGCGTGTAAAACCCTTAAAACATATCGTCAAATTTATTTATTTTACCCGCAAAAATGTCCAAGACTTTCACGGTTGGAACATCATCATAAAGTTTCTTCACTGAGTTCACACCAAAATACTTCTGTCCCACAGGGTAGAGTCTTCGCTTGCCAAGGTTCCGAACCTTGGCGGCGAAGATGACAGGGTAGAAATACTAGACAAGAATGTGTTCCGCTATCAGTGGACACTGGCAGGGTATGCATTCAGATCGAGTTTCACCCTTTAGGAGGTATGCATGGTTCAGGTGTGTCCAATGCGCCATTGGTACAATATATCTCAAACAGTATTTACTGTCACAGGCAGTGTCACAAGCGCGAAAAAAAAACAAAACTGACCCTTGGGCAAGCTAGCTATAGTCAAAATGACGGACCATTCCTCGTGAAACACTCTCAGGTTTTGTCGATTGCAATACATTGTGACTGGACATCTTCCCCTTCTTAGTATCTTGATGGTGTTAGAATCGTGATAAGAGAACAGAGGATTGTTTTTCATACTTATTAAGAACATGAAGCTCAATTTTTTCTTTCTGTTATTAAACAATGAATTTATGGATTCATTTTGAAATATTTAAACTGCATTATATATGGCAGGCAAAGGGCGGTTGAATTACCGATTATATGACCTAATATAATAACTGATGTAGAAAATAAGCCTTTCTTACTGTCAAATTACAACATATTTGTGGGACCCAGACTTACAAGTTTTAATTTTACACCTTTAATTTTATTAGATATAACATTTGCTGATATCCCTGTTACTGTAAAAACTGTTATAACTCACAACGGCTTCCATGAAATATTATGCAATATGTGTCATACAAAGTAACACCCATGCTGTTCTACATTTTTGTCAAGATTTTTATCACGATCATTCTAATCCATTATAACCATGCAAGCCTGGGTGACTGAATCATCCAACTTAAAAGGTGCCGCCTACTTGTGATATTTAACGTGATTTTTTAAAGACAATTATAAAAATATCGACTGTTGTAAGTCGAATAAAACGGCACATGAAGCAAAACAATAAATACCTGCACACACAAACAGATACACACACATAATAAAAAAAGATTACAGTTTTTGTATCTTGTTTTTGTAATCGGAATATGAATATAGCTACATAGCAATTTCTTGTTCGATGAGCGATAGATTCAAGTCACATTGTTCCTATATCCATCAAAGGTGAGTGTGCAAGCACTGTTAAAACTGTCGTGTGCGAATCAGCTGGGAAGTGGTTGTCTTGTGTTTGCCGAAGGTTCAGTTCTGTTTCAGTGTGGTTGACGGGAATACCTCCCTAAATTGTATACGAGTGGACTTGTACGTCTTCTGGGAAAATGTTTACATTCGTTCATGCAATCGGATTAAAATCAGATCGCCACTGTCCTACATGAAGATCTGATAACAACCGCCTTGGGGGTCATATTCTGGTGACTTTTGAATTAGCCAACGGAAATGTAGCTTTCATAAATCTTAGGTGAATTAAGTCGTTCGGCACACGCTGATGCACTTTAGCCACACGGCTCAGCCTTTCAACGCGAAGATATAAGTCTTCATCTGCTTGGCTGATAAGATTAGCGATTATCGTTGCGGACAGATCGTCACACAGGACAGTGGAGATAGGATGGTAATCAGATAGGTCGTTCACGATGCATCCAGCAAAGTTATCAATGTTGCTATCGATACTGTACCGTCTTTATCTTTATCACATTGAATATGCCGCTGTTTTCTTAGATGTTGTATTAAAATAATGCTATATTTATAAATTTCCTTTGTATAATTTTAAGAGCTTTCGATTTGAAGAAGTATGATTATATATGACTATCGACTGCAAAACCAATGAAAGTGCAACATCTTTTGAAACCATTAATTCACTCTTCAGCTGGTAGTCATTGAAATATCTACACTATAAACAGCCAATCAAAGAAATAATAGTCAACACAAAAAAAAAAAAAAAAAAAAAACAAGGGGAATTCAAAATATAACTCCGTGAGAAAGGAACTTATAATTTATGTTATTGGTGTATCGTCTCCACAAAACTGGGCAGGAAGTAACGCCAATCAAAGTTGATATAAAAAGTGTACGTCTATTGTTTTCGGAAGGAGGGGGTGTGAAATAAGAAAGTTGTTGAGTTCAAGTACACTAGTCAAAAGACGGCGTAACGGATCATATTATTCATATTTCTGTGATGTTGTATTAAGTAAACTGCAGGACTCTGCTTTACCCATATAAGAGAATCAGTCCATCCAAAAAGCACCTTGTTACATAATTCATTTGATGTCGACAGAAAAAAGCAGCTTTTTACGTCCTTCTTTGGATGCCAGGAGAAAAAGCAGCTTGTTACCTACGGATTCCGTACCTATGATACAGACCGGGCATGAAGCCACATCCTGATTTCAGATGCAGGCCGTTATACCGATGGAGTCCTTGACGACTGCAAAAGCATCCTCATAATGTAAGTTTTAGCAGGATGCCAGCATCCAATAAAGACTCAGACAGACAGACACTTTTGGATGGAGTACAGCCATATGAAATGTTATACTTCATGTTATGTCTTATTACCTGGTACTTTAATTATCAGATGGGTAAGGTTCTCTCTGCTGGGGAGCACACTTACAAGCTTGATTCATGAGAATATCTTACAAGAAAATAGCCATTATAGCAAACTATAATGCAAATCTAAGTGACCTGCTTTACGTGTCACAGCTTACAACTCGAGATGCATATGCATACAAAGAAAAAAAGAGTGAAAAAGGAATTTGTACATGGAAAATATGACGTCTTTGTTTCTTTTAGCTTAGCGCAGAATGTAAATCAGCGTTGAATACATTTTGTGCTTAATCGGTGTGTTTCTTTGAGCCCGTACACTTTTAAAGATCGTACGAGGGCAGACATATTGTCGAAGAACGGAATCTCAAAATAACAACAACAACAAAAAAAAACTATATACAAGTCGACATTAGATGAAATCATTTTCTGAGATACTGAACAACTGTCTTGAATTTTCGTACACTTGACGAATATATTTGACCAATAAATGGCCGGTTCTTACGACGGCATGAATGATATGTGACAACGCGCCAAATACCTTTCAAAAGCAAATTCGTAGATGTATTAATAATGTATTATCATTACAAGCCTCAAGGCATTCAAAGCATACTTCGTACAGGTCAGATAATATACTTTAATGTATTTTTGACCACGAGATCCATGGTCAATGCAACATCAAAATAAATATGAACGTACGTTTTATATGTGATTTAAAACCTGGCAATAATCTGATAGTTTGTATGTTTTCCTTAATTAGATGAACTGAATATTATAAGTATCGTAAAGCTAATTGTGACAATCGATCATATTTTGAGGGTGTGGATTGGGAATCTTCATTGGTCTGACTTCAAATGACACGACTGCTGTCCCAACACCATAAATGGGAAGGAGAAAATGAGTGTGTTGTCGAGGAGTGGTCCCATTTCGCCGGTCAGTAGACGCAAAGGTTCACTGTAAATATATTAGGTTTGTAACAGACCTAGAATTTGCCTTGCTCATTAATGTTGAGAAACCCACAACTTCCTTCCAACTTGATCATGACAATTTCTCTATAAGATGATCTGGGCCGCTCTAATTAAACATATTTATATATCAGTACATGTTATGTGTGTGTGTACCCGTATGTAGCTGTACATAATACCCGTATGTAGTTGTACATAACCCGACTCACCTACAACCCATATCTGCAGTCGCGTAATGTGCTGGAGGATGAGGATGTAAGTTCTTTGGTTTTAATTATTGGTCAAGACGAACAAGGTGATCTGTCGACACACACTCTTCACAGATGGAGGCGGGTTGTACGCAGAATTGTACGCAAGAAAAACTGATGTTCGGAAAGGGTATTCAAATCCTTGTAGAATGAGTGGTATGCACGAGGAGTGTATTCAAAATTGAATGTACTAGGAAATAGGCAAGTAATGCACTCCAGCACACGAAACCAGACGGAAAAGCGGCCATGAAGCGATACGTATTTTACCGACATACGTTGTTATTGTTGTTATGGGTTTAACGCCACGTTTCAGTACATGATACATGGCGACCAGTATATTTGGTTGAAGAAGAACCCGTTCGAACTCCGGGAAGAACCTCCGACCTACGGGAAGCTGCTGGCAACCTTTCTCACATACCCACATTGGCCGAGTCCAAGCCACTCGAACCCACGCGGGCAGAGGTGAGATCTCAGTGATCTTTAAAAGCGAGCGCGTTCGACCACTCATCCACCCGGGGTCCCTACTCTCATATGCGAGTATACACACTTTTTGCATAGTTGGGTGTTGGGTGTTGGATTTTTAACGTAGCTTTAACAATTTTTCAGTCATATCGCTACGATGTCTGCAGTGTGGCAGTTTATAGTGATGTCTAGCACTGGGGCATCATGCCGCAGACATGTAGCATGATGTCGCACCCAGTCACATTATCCTGACACCAGGCCGACCAGTCCTAACACTAACCTCTTA